>CAJNSZ010000475.1:19444-34057 GCA_905329745.1 Rotaria sp. Silwood2
AACAATATTCATTACTGTAAAACTGTTTAATAAAATAGGTAAAATTATCAATCGATGATATGCATTTCTTCGATCGGGTAAGTCATTCATTACATTGAAAAAAGTAAATTGATTTTATTCAAACAATTGGTCAAAAAATATGCGGCATTTACATACTTTGGTTTTATTAAAAAGTTGCATTGATAGGTTCTACGTTAGATAAGAGAAAAAGTTTTCGTATTGACCCCTATGAAAAATATTGAAATGATAAGTATGTTTTCTATGTTCCCATGATTTCATTTTAATAACTTCATATTAAACATATATATATATATGTATTTTAAATAAAATCAATGGACAATTTCACATAATGCTACCATATGATGAAAGCCAAAGTAAACTATTAATCTCTTTATGTATTTTCATAGATGTCATAATAGCATTACCCTGAGTATCGACATCTAAACGTCAGGATACCCAACAGAGCAATAAAGTGAATTCAGTTTCACACAACACAACTAACGAAGAGGAGTAATGGCTTCATTACCGATATGCAAACTAAACCTCTTTAAGCTTGAGAAATTTTAGTGGATTTTGTGTAACGACGTCCATACACTTGGGGTTATACACTAAAACCACTGAAATTCCTCAAGTTTTAGAACATGCATTTTGTTTTTTTAGATGAATAATGTCATTACCCTTAGGGTAATACTCCGAAGAGAAGCGATTTTTCTTGTGGTACTGGAAGAGATGAAGTGATTACTGCTTGAACTGGTAGTCATTCAATAGAAGTGAATACACTTTAGTTGAATACCCTATTAGTTTTCGTGTTGTGGGAATGTGGATACCCGGTGTAACGGGATTATGGCATCACTTTTTTCTTTGTGAAAGAAACAGTTCTTCATGACTTTTTCTTCTCTTTCTCATAATTACCATTATCACCGATGAATCGCCTGCAGGTACCAACTCGGAGAAAGACAACGTTTATCTGCTAGTATTTTCCCATAAAAACTGAAATAACTGGACACGTATGGATGCATTTGTCAATTGATGGACAGATCAAATTCTAGACGATTTTAACAGCTCTCTATTGGGAAAAATTGCAATGGATTATTTGACGAAATCAAGCAGAAAGATAGTGTTGTCTCCTTCTTTCGATCAGAAAACTCAGACAACTTCTCTTTAACAAATGCTGCACTTTTAAGCCTTCCACTCCAAAATTGATTTTTGCAAAGAGTGCGTTGAAGTCCATAGAATTGTCAAGGCTGGTTGGATCTATAGTGGAGAAACTATGGTAAAATTTTGAGCTCAATATTATTGGGTGTTGGGAATACTGTTGTCAAACTAGTGTCGAAAAATAGCTCTTTCGGTCGTCCAGAATTCCCTGCAAACCTACATGAGAAACAAATATTCCATTTTTTTATGTGATAAAAGACATTTGGGTGCCGAACCTCACCAATCACAGAGCTGTTTTTTAATTCTTACTTTTTACATAGAAGAACTGACTGAGAAGTTCAACACCGCCAGAAAATGCTTCACAAAGGGAGGGGCTTCTTCTAAAAAGAACTTTGCTGTGTAACGAAATGAAACTTAACTGAAAGATTGGGCTCTGTGAGGCTTAGCAGAAAAGCATGCTCTTTCGACCGAAACAAGAAGCAATTACTCAGTATGAAGTGTCTCCGAAAATTATGGATTGTGTGACCAAACAAGCACAGAAAAGAGAAAAAGTAAAACATTTGAGTATTTCTAACTATTTTCTGGGTAAATATGAAGTGAGGTATCGTCATTCTGTTGAACACGTTCTACTTTCCCAGAAGCTTTGTGAAACTTATCTAACATGTCTCGAGGTTTCATTAAGATGATTATTTTCCAAGTGAACCTCTCGAGACTTGTTCCTCTAAAAAAATAGCAGTTTTTAAAGACAGAATGACAGAGATCATAAAAATTCATGACAAAAAAAGAGATTGTCAAATAATAAATCATATCATGGGTTTAACTCAGTTTCGAGTCTCGTGAACAAAATTTACTGTTTTCGAGTGAGGAGACGGCTTAGACGACCTAATACAGTATTGGTATGTTATTTTGTTGGCAGGGAAAGCACTGTGAGATGCAGGTCTTAGATTGACATGATGGAATTATTTCATACATTGCTGGTCTAAAATCTTCATTTGCCAATGACATAAATTGGACCACATATACATCAGTCAACTATGTTGTATCAGTTGAGTTTTACCTGTTGGTATCACGTTTCAAAAGAGATAGGTAGATAAGAACCATAAACAAAAGTAATCTAACTCGTCTTGCTAGTTATTTATCAACATGCATGTCTGGTTCTTGTTAATAGTATCTGCAGTAGCTCTACAAGCTCAAAATTTGAAAACATTTGGTATTGGTCTTTCTTCTCAATGGCTATATCCGAATGAGGTAAATCTTCACGGTAAAGAGTTCATTTTGATCGATATTGAAAATATGACACTTTTCTAGACCGAAATTTTTAATCATACACTTGCTTCTTCTTCATCATGGGGTGTTCTCACGCATTTTTGGGCGACGGGTGATCCTGGTAAATTTTTCCTTCACTTGCTCTTTCGGATTGCCACACGAACAGTTGTCTGTCTTGTTTTCTAGCGATCGATCTCTCAACTTTTTCGTACTACGTCGATGGCGAAAGCGTTTCATCCATTCAATTTGTAAGTTATATGGTAGCTGGAGTTGGTTTCAATGATCAAACCGCACCTTGGGGTACGAAATGGATGGGTAAAGGAGCGAGAGGTGGTGCTTGGTACAATAATTTGTAAGGAGATATTCAATCTAAATTTTGGTTTTAGATTTTTTCCTCATACTTTAGTCGAGTTCCATTTCAAAAATCTATTCGAGTAACTGGTCGCCTATCCGCCGGTGTGACCGATAGAAAAGCGATCTGGACCATTGTACGCGGCACAGAAAATCTACCCACTGCATTTCATGGCTTTCAACTTCCTACCAATGCACGCTTAGTTTTACATAAAATTGAAAATACAACTTATGATCCATTCGCATGGGTTCGTGTGGTAGACATTCCAACTGGTCGAGGTCTTCTTCTTTCGCATAGTCTAGCAGTTATCAGTGGAAATCTAGAATTTCTCGAAGGATGTTATCATGCTTATCCAGACTATGAACAAGCGTTCCCAGGTGTAATCGTCTCGACGGGTACGGAAGATTATTTCGATAGTGCTTTTTATTTCAATGCTGGACAATTTCATTTTGAAGTTTCGGGTTTTACACATTTTCGACAAGTATCTAATAGTACATTGGAATGGTCTGCTTATCGAATGCATGATCTCGATCCAATCTTTTTTAACAATGGTTTTCGTTTTGAATGGAGAAATGGTGATGTTCTTGATGATCGTGGTTTTAAATGTCTTGTCTATCAAGGTGGAAATGCACTCGGGTCACCGACGCAATCGATTGTTACCTCGTATGCCTGGGTTTATACTTGGTAGAAGAAGAATTGATTGTTTTTTTTTTCTTTTCATCTAAGCTTATTCGCAGGAGCAAGAAACAGAATAAAAGCAGTTTGAATTTATTGAAAGAAATAAAAGAAGATCTCGTCCTGAGTGGGCTTATTTATAGGAAATTCCGAATCTAAGTCCATCATGTGCAATATATGTAGAAGCTGAAAACATGGTTCGGATTTATGAGCCTTTGTGCGATTTCTCCAGTGGACGAGCATTCGCACTCTTCTCAAATCAGAACTTCCAAGAACCACCATTAAGCGTCTGCTCCCACTAACGTAAGAGGCAGTTGAACTTATGACCAATGCAAACAATTCAATCACAACAGAACAATCGCTATCAGTAACTATGAATTCATCATCACTTTCACTCCCTTCTACTGTCATCTCAGAGTTTCATGGCGCGACAAAAATAGAATCACTCAGTTCTTCAGTCGCGAGGAGTCAAACTATTTTCGTGGAAAATTCTTTCTCAAGCACATCATTAACAACTACATTATCACAGCCATGTTCGTTACTTTCACAAATCACCATTATTAGAACTATTGTCTCATCTCTCCTGCCGATTATCGGTAATTATATTATTCAATTTTTGCTCGAACTCATTCACAGCACATCTGTTGTTCAGTTATTTAATCTTGATACTTTAATCAAATAATTATTGAGTGATTTCACAAGTGCATTGACCGAGTTGAATTGTATTCGTCTTAAAAACGTTACATTGATACAAATACAAATGACAAGAATTATAGTGAAAAATAAACGTGGATGATCATTATCAAATGTGAGCCGTAGCACAACTAATTCGAACTGATCAATATGTACCAAAATCGCGTCAACTATTCAACGATCTCATAAGGCAAGTTAAGCAAACTAATTCAATATTAAAACAAGGTTATATAACATCAACAATAAATCGACAATAGATAACTAATGTTAAAGTGCTATATAGATGTCCAAGAGAATAATGTGGTATATCAAACAATCGAATTAATGACGTCGAGTTGGGGCTTACTATTGGAGTTTAGTATGTCCAGTTTGATTATTTTTGCTCTCGTTGGGAGTAATTGTCTCTTTATTTGTATTAAATTACCATACATGTGATAAATAAAAGATTAAAATCTGTTAAATGAACTATCACCCAACTCGAAATATAAATGCATAAAACAGATTACAATTGTTCTTTGTTCTATTGTGCTATTTTGTGATACATAGAGAGAATAACAATATAAATGATGAAGTTGAGAAAAATGTGAAATAACTGTAGCGAATTTATCTAGATAGAAACAACCATAAATGATCAACAATTCAATTTTACTGTGTTGTTGTTCTTGTTCATCCTTTTTGACAGTAGGTGATATTCGAATTGGAAAAAGAGGTTTATGATAATCAAATGAAATTCCTAGTCATCGAGTTTGTTTTGCTATATACCCGCCTTCGAATTCTATTTCAAACGTTAAACAGAAAATATTAAAGAAAGATGTGGGTGCTTGTCTACTGTTCATCTACAGACACCCACATTTCAATCATCACTCACTCCCACTCGTGAAACGTATTGTCATTTGAAAGTGGATTTCAATTATATGCTGTTTCGTTTTTCGAATCTGATGTTTTCATACATTCTCTTGTTTTTAGTTTCTTCTTTGGAATATCTCGATTGATTATAAGAACGTGTTCAATGAAGTTTTTTTTGTTGACTATCATCGATGTCTTTGTATTATTCGAAAATTATAGTTTTTCGAAGAAACTGTTCACAATGTCTTAATTTCTTTTCGAAATCATTTTCATGATTTTCTTTCAAATGAATCGGAATACTGTACTCTTCTGAATTTTTCTTTCATATTGTGTTTGATTAGTTTCAAAGTATTGTTGATCTTAGAGATTCTTATGTCAAAAAAATAGTTTAATTCAATTCAGAAAAGCATCTATTCTAAAATTAAACTGTTTTAGTCAGTGAACTAAGTTTTTTTTTAGATTTGTTCTAGCTATTATTTTACATGAGACAAATAAAAATCGCCCATTAAAAGTATTGAGGAAATATATCCAACTGTTAATCAGCGATTAGTCAGATGTTCTAAAGGGATTTGTTTCCGTACGTTGCTCTATTCAAGTGACAATTATTCTATTGGACTTTCAACCTCTAGCAAAGCATTTATGAAAAAATTGAATGACCGAAGTTTGTTCATGAATAGATCTAATGATTATTAGAATGTTCTAAAAATTTCAGCAAAAATAATGTATAATTTCTTGAGACATGGAATGCTGAAGAAAAGTTAATCAGCTGACTATTTTTTATTAGATATGATAATTCTTTTAAATATTTTTCTTTAGTAGAAATTTTTAGAAAATTCTAATGCTTATAAGATTACTTATGAGTAAAATATTCTGTCAATCAGGGATTAATAGTTAGATATATGTTCTCTCGTAAGATAAGCAAACGTCAAGCAATCTTTATATTATCGAAGAACCAGTAAAAGAACAAACAATGTTCCGAATATAAGAAATTCTTTCGTTTGTATAAGATAGCTCGTTGAACTGCTGGTTGATGGAGATTTAGTTGTAGTGATAGCGGCTGTCACTGTTGTAGTATTGGTGCTGACATGCGATGACACATGTGGCTCGATATGTTCACCAGCCATATTAAGAATGTTTTGCATCCAATCATAATAATATGGCAATCTAGTATAAATACCGGGAAAGCCGGGTTGTGCACAGCCAAGCCCATAAGAAACCACACCTAGTTGCTCCCAATATTGTCCAGTCCATTGAAAAATGGGTCCACCTGAATCGCCTATATAGTCAAAAAAGAATTTTTTTCTAAACAAAAACTCGAAAATGTTTGAAAACATACCTTGGCAAGAATCTAGAAAGGAAATAGAGATTGATGCAGTTCAATAATATTAAGAATAAAAAAAGTTGCCTATTAATTTTGCTCAAATGAAAATTTATCTGCTAAATTGTGCATGAAACGGGACAATTTCTTTGAATAAGATTGTACAGACCTAAATTAATTCTTTTCCTGATTAAACATTCGTTTAATATCAGGAAAAAATAGAAAAACTCATTCTCTGTACGTATATTATTGTTGAGTTTGTCCATAATACAGACGAAAGAATGGTTAGAAACAAAGAAAACGAACATTCTGCATTTCCTAAATCGATTGTAATATTCATTCATAATAAAAGATCATTTGAACAACATTAGAGCTATGCTAAATAAATTTAAGATTGAGTTGTAACTCACGGACCTTTTTCTCCTTCATATAATCCGGCACAAAATTGCATATCAACATCGTTAATTGACTCGAAACATGCCGGATCGTGATTGTCCATTGCATATACTTGAATTTGTTGAAGATTATCGGCTAATTCCGAACTTTCTGAAGTCATCCTACCCCAACCAATCACAGCAAGACGCGTACCATTCTTTGGATATTGACTAATAGAAATTGGCGGATCGACATGATGTACACACGTTTTGGACAACATATCATGGTTGTGAAATATAAACGGATGGTCAATATACAGCAAAGCAATGTCATTAAGAAATTCATTGAAGAAAAAATGGGTATAATTTGGATGTACATAGATACGAGAGACACTCCGTTCGTAGACAATTGGATCTGATCGATTTGTCACACCTGCTGCCACAGTCACCATGTTTGGCGATTCTACATATTCCCATACACAATGAGCTGCAGTAAGAATATACGAAGCTGAAAGAATGGTTCCACCACATCCATGAACTTTAGGTGTGCCAAAACGAAGTGAAACCGCCATTGACCAGCTATGTTCAATAGCATCTTCACCACCAATAATACGTAAAGGTGTTAAAAGTACATCATTGTACCCACAACCACACGGAGCAGATCTATTACATGGAAAGAAATCTGAAGATTTCGTAGTATTAATCGCCGTAGGAGTAGTAGTAGTTTTAGAAGAAGGTAGTGTTGTAATGTTTCTTTGATTTACAATTCCTTCGATCCAATCGTAAAAAGAAGCGAGTCTTGTGAAAACGCTTTGATAGCCTACCGATGTACAATCGTTCATCACATATGAGGAAATTCCTACTTGTTGCCAATGATCATCCAACCATTTGAAAATTGGACCACCGAAATCACCTATTATAGAAAAAATATTAAAAAAAGAAATCAGTAAATTCATTCATTCTTAATTTAAACAAAATTACTTACCAAAACATATACCTAAATAAAAGTACCAATAAAAAGAATTAATGTTGTCATTTCCGTAGTTATAAGAAAATTCTCACTTTTACGACCATCAAACAATCCTCCGCAAAATTGGACATTAATATGTCCAATGGATCTTTTACATGTCGAATAATTATGATGAATTGCATAGATACTCACTTGTTGTAGTACCTGAGGTTGAACGTTTCCCAACTGATCTGTCATGCCCCAACCTATAGTAACTAACATGGATCCATTTGATGGATATTCGATGATATCTTCAGATGAATTGATTCGAGGTGGAATACAAGTTCGAGTAATAAATGGATTAATGTCAAGGTTAAGTGGTTTGTCTAGATGAAGGATAGCAATATCATTTTTAAATAGTTGTGGCTGTCCTGCATATTCAGAATGAATGAAAATCTGATCGACACGTCGAATTGTTTGATTGTTTTCTGATAGATTGTGAATTCCAGCAGCAATAGTAATATTTTGTGATAGTACAGATGATTGATCGATTTGTTCAACACAATGTGCAGCCGTAAGAATATAATAATCGTTGAGAATAGTACCACCACAACAATGTGCTGTAACATTTCCATCAAAATTACAATTGTATCGAATCGATACAATCATCGACCAACTGTATGGAATAGCTTCGTTCCCGCCAACAATTCTTGACGTAGCAAGTTGAACGTTTTGATAACCACAACCACAATCTCTCATGTTCTTGTTACAAAGATAAGTATGAATAGTGGGATTTTCTGAAGTAATACTGATGGATGTGGACGTAGCAGTCGAAGTTGCACTGTCAGTATTCATAATAGATGTGATCCAACTGTTATAGCTAGCCAGTCGTGTATAAATACTAGGGACAGAATTTATCCCACATTGAGTAGTACTTATAATGCCCACCTTAATAATGTACGACAGAAACATTAGAGTAAGTTATTTTAACAGCATTATTAATTATATGTAGGTTAGCAAGCAAAACTTTTAGAATTTCTGATAATTTTCACCACTCCTAAAAATCATCTTGGAATGTAGTAGAACATTCAAAAATCTATGAAAATCAGCTCTCCTCTAGAATCAGAGCGATCTCAGAAACTTCAGACAAAGTAAAGTACATATGAAAATAAAATAAAATTATGAAAAGAGGAAAATGTACTTTTCACACTGCGGTATTCATGGGACTTGTTTGTTTGTTTTTTTCTATTTAATTCTTTTTGTATTTTAAATTGAATGTTCTTATTTATAATGACACAACATAATATAATCGCAGTAGAAAACTTTTATAAGAATCAATTATGTTTACAATTAAACAATGTTCTCTGTAAAGAATGATTTGAAATGTAAGCTAGGTTTTCTTTCAGAACATCCCATTTCTTTCTAAAGTTTCTGAAGAACGATTGATCAGAATATTGAAAGTTTCAACACTGTTACAATTGAGTAGTACAGAAAAAATTGTACTAGACTGAGAATCACCAGTTGTAATCAATTTGTCAAAATGATCTGAAGTAATGCACCATGTTCTTCAACTAGATATATCCAACTGAGTTGAAGCGTTTTAGTGTACGCATAATACATGTAAATCTGTACACTTCTTTCTTTAAATAAAGAATGTTTTCAAAAATAACAAAACAAATCTACAGATGTGCATCTAAGATTTTTTTTACCGTTATAACACATTTTGATGAAGAAATGAGTAATCCTCTGCAATTGGACATTTCGCCCTTCTATCATAGGAGACTTCTCTTGAGAAAAGTCTGAAATGTATATTACAAGATTCGAGTAGCCCAATGTAGTCCAAGAAAAGTTTTTAATTTTTTTTTTTCGAAAAATTTATTCTATTTTCTTTAGTCAATCGTATTGCCAGAAAATTTACAGCTTCAACATCATTCTCCAGCACAATTATACAGATTTGAGTGCAATAGAACTAGTCAGTTAATTCCAATTCTAAAAACTCGAACCGATCGATAAGCTTTTTTTTGCACTCGAACCTTTATACTTCCAGATTTGAACTTCACTCCATTTACTTTTTATCTAAAGATATTAAAACTTATTATTTTTTCTCTTGGGACTTCAAAAAAAGTGACATTCTCATTAGAAAGTATCATGAAGATTCCACATCTTTTTACTCGAATGTCTTCATGGAAAGTCGCCATCATCATATAGAAAAGAAATATGAAAAGATTCCAGTGTAAATTATTTGAAATTTAAAGATTATCTGATCATGCATTTATGGCTGACTAATTTCTAATTGTTACTTGTTTAATAAAGAGTAGAAATGCATATTAATTTCTCAAAATTCTAGAAAGTTCATTTATCTCTTTCTGACAATCTATGATCAATATATAATTTGTAAGCATCAAGATGGTAAAGTACTAAAGTAGTAGTGAGAGAATAATGAATAGTAAAACGGAGAAAATATAATTATTAATTTGTTTTCTTTTGAATTTTTAAGAAGTTAGACGTGTCATCATCAGGAAAATGACATAATAAAAACTATTCCGTAGAAAGTTTACAGAGTGACCTCCAGACCCTTTTTTGTGAAATGAAGAGAAGCACAAATCACCATCACCATCCTGTCTTACAGGTCATGATAAGCATTTTGGAGTGTTAATTTTTTAATTGCATAGAGAATAGTTCTGTTGTGTTACTTTCCTAATACTGACAGGTCTTACTAGTTAAAAAGTCAAAAGAAACAAATCAATGTGATTTTTGTTAGAAACCACCCATAATATTCGTTATAGTTTGTTATTCATTATTATCGTATAATATCTACCTGTTCCCAATGATTTGACATCCATTGAAATATCGGTCCACCCATATCGCCTGGTTGAAATAAAATCGGAATGATCATTTAATTTATCAAAAAAAAAAACATTTTATAATACCTGTACACACATCTATAGAAAAAGATAATCCAATGAATTCTAAAGCTAGAGTTTACATCAATGGAACAAACCTCGGATACCACCAGCCATTCCAGCGCAAAACTGTTTCTCTGCATCGACTATTTGTGAATAACAAGTCGGATCATTGTTATCAAATGAATAGATTTGTGCTTGTTGAAGATTATTGACCAAATTAGAAGCATTCGGGTGTCGTTTGCCCCATCCGACCACAGCTAGTTTTGTACCAGTTGAAGGATAATTTGTAACATCATCAGTTGAATTAATCTGAGGTAAACATGTTCGAGAAATGAGTACAGTTGTTTCCATATTGAGCGATGAAGATAAACGTAAAATTGCAATATCATTTAAATATTCACTAGATGAACTTGTATAGTTAGGATGGAAGTAAATGTGTTTGACTCCACGACGAAAGTGGGACCAAGCTGTATCCGATGGATTGTGTATTATTGGTACAACCAAGATGTCCGATATGGACTGATTTTCTACACATCGTGCAGATGTTAGAATGTAATCATTATTGAGCACGGATCCACCACAAAAATGTTCATTACTACTGATCGACAATAAGAAAACGACCATTGACCAACTAAATAGTTTTGCTTCATGACCACCAATAATTCTTGATAGAAGAAATGAAACATTGATAATACTACAACCACATGAAACATTTTGTTTCTCACAATGATAAGTAATTGAAGGTAATGCATCTGTCGTTGCACTTGTAATAGTTGAGATAATCGTGGTAGACGTCGATGTATTATAAACAGTCAAGGTTGACTCGATCCAATCGTTGAGAGCAGCAATTCGTGTAAAAACAGTTACATAACTAGGTGATGAGCAACCGTTTATTGTATATGAAACAATGCCAACTTGTTCCCAACGATCACCAATCCATCGAAGAATTGGACCACCAGAATCGCCTACAGAGTGAAACATGGAGAGAGAAAAAAGTTGACACCTTCCACATACTTACCGAAGCATGGAGCTTAAACAAAAGCGTAAAATTGACTGATAATACACAAATTTTCGAAAATAAAAGCAAGCAAATTACCTTTGCTACCTTCGACATCTCCTGCACAAAATTGTGTTTGAATATGATTGATCGATTTAGCACATTTTGAATTGTTTTGATCAATCGATAAAAGAGTTGTCTGCTGTAGTATGTCGGGTGGTGTAAAATTGGAAGGTTGAAGAAAACCCCATCCAATCACAGCTAGAGAAATATTAGAAGGTGGATAGTTTATGATATCATTTATAGAATTTAATCGAGGTGGAAGGCACGTTCGACTAATAAACAAATTCGTGTCAAAGTCAAGTGGCTCTTCCAAGTGAAGTATAGCAATATCGTATCTGAGTTTATTCTCGTATATAGACCAATTAGGATGAATAAAAATTTTATCAACCTTTCTAATTGTTTGACATTCTTGAGATCGTCTATAAAGACCAGCAGCAATCGTAAAATTGCCTGCTAAGAGGCTAGATAGAGATATCATGTTGACACAATGTGCAGCTGTGAGTATATATGAATCACTTAGAATAGTACCACCACAACAATGACTGGAAATGTTCCCATCATCGTAACAATCGTATCTAAGTGATACAACCATCGACCAACTGTAGGGAACTGCATTCTCACCATTGACAATACGCGCATTCATCTCAACATTTTTAAAGCCACAACCACATGGAACCAATCGTTGATTACATTCATACTGCGAAATCACATACGATATACAAGTAACCAGTAGAAAAAGTATTCTCAAGAATCGAAAATACATGATGATCACTAAAGAAATGCAAATGATAGAAAAAAATGACTAAACAACTTTATGTATGAGTCTATAGTATAGCTCTGTAGATAATATTTACTATCTTCAGAAATCTATCCAAATAAAATATTGAGCGAATGAATTTAGGGATGTACTAAATTATGTGCAGCTAGCACAAAGTTTGTAGATTTTTTCGGTATCAAAGCCCCGCAAATCCGAGCAAATCTTTGTGTCAATTATAATCAGTTTGATTTGTTCTACTCAATATTGGCATTCTATTTCGCAATAGATTTAGTGAAATAGAATACCAATATCGAGTAGAGTGAAAAAAACTTATTATAATTGACACAAAGATTTACTCGGATTTAGTACACCCATAAATAATTCATATGCCTCATACAAAGTCAGCAATATTGCTTCTATATGAGGATTGAATTGAAAAAAAAACTTTGAAAATTAATCTCACTTAAAAGTTCTATGTGGTTGATATTTTCATCATCACTTGAAGAAAACATGAGTAAATTATGATTGATACAACTTCAATATTTGTGTAGCGTTTTGTCATTAAAATTACCTTATAGTTGATATTCAATATTATTCATCAAAGATCTATTTTTTTCATAAAGCTATGAATTATTGTTCACAGACAAAAAAAAATAGAAGCTTGGCATTTCTGAAACTGCGATATTTTCGAAATGAACTTTGGGAAATGTTATGTTACATTTTTCATTTTTCCGATATCTTAGCACAGATCAATTTTTAAATTTTGAAAATTTTTTTGAAAATGCACTATTCAATTCGCTACAAATTTACACTGAAATGATGTTAAAAAAACAGAATTGAGATGAATGCTTTTATAGATCATACAACATGACAACTTTTTCTCGATTGCACAAACATGCTGCTGAAATGTCGATTTTTCGTAATCTGATAGAATATCAATTATTTTTTCAGAATTATTTGTAAGCGTTTCATCAAAATCCAACTTCGTTTTATTCAATGATAATGACTTGTCTGAAATGCTGCATCAAAACAAAATTTTCTTTTTCAAAATAATAAGAATTTTGTTTTGTTTCAACTGTCTACTTGTATCGTGTGCTATTTAGGCTATATATATATAGGAAAATAAGTTTATTTTATGCAAAGCTTAGTGTAAAAATGAACACAACTTGGCAATATTTATGACATTTTATCATATATTTTTCTTTTCAAAAACGAATAATCATTGAAAATCTCCGTATAGACTTACGATTACTAGTAGAAACAATCTAACAATGATTTCTCTTTTCAAAAACTAAACATTTGTTTGTACGAGAAGCAGTAAGGTATGAGAACTAGACTGAACTCATATCAACATACAATGTAATCAATAAAAATATTTATCTCTATTGTTTTACATTAAGATAAACATATATGTGTGCAGAATTCAACGGTCTAGTTTCTTTTGAAAAAAATTAAAAATTTAATGATTTCTCTTACTGAGACAAATGTTAAATAAAAAGTATCACAAACATTTACAAACGCACGATATACATCTACATATGTTTTCTCATAACATATTCTTAAACGAGTTCTTGACTAGCCAATTCTAAATTATGAATAAGATTCAATGAATATTTAATTGATGATTTAAAATCTTATTTAACTCATTCATTTATTTGAGCAGTTTCAGATGACTTAATTGATGTGAATGATAGAATACTGGACAAAGACAAATTTTAGCTGCTTGTTTGTTTCGTTTTCTCCTGTATCAGCTTCACTTTTGTTTTACTAATATGTAATTAGATAAACTACATATTTTCTTCAGTAGATCGAATTCGATTCGTTATAGAGTGTGGGTGTCACTATTCTATTCATACATACTCACATTCACATCCACACCCAGACCCTCAAGTCAACAGTTTTGTAGAGACATAGGCTCTTTATCAAATAAGATTAGAATCAGATTTTGTAACAATTTACAAGTTTTCTAGAAGACAAAAAAACAAACGATCAGTCACTATATGTCTCTTCATTACTTTTGATTTAATATTAACAACACCGACATGAATACGATCGAAATATCTGCCGAATTATCATATAGTTCATTTTTATCTCAATTCAAAATTCTTGAACAATATTAATCGTACATTGCCTATGAGTATTAATCATCGTCTGCATAAAATCAAATTTGGAAGAGCCAAATTTTCACTTCAAGTTCTTCATGACACTAAACTTTTCTCAAGTTTTTTCATATCAATGTTCTATGTATATACGATTTCTCTT
>CAJNSZ010000475.1:34116-49733 GCA_905329745.1 Rotaria sp. Silwood2
TCATCTTCGAACTCGACCGAGATATTGTCAAGACTAAACTGTGTAGAAAATTTCATCGCAATCTGACTCTCCTTTCGAAAGTTATCGTGTAAACGGACGGCCGGACGGACACACAGACCGATTTTAGTAGTGTACTCACTTTTTGAGTACACTAAAAAACCTTTTCTCTATGCAAAGTTTCAAATTGAGATTCGAAAATAAATTTTCTGTGTTTCTGAGAGAGATCATAGCATTTAATTAAAAAATACTGTAGTGAATGTAGTATCTTTGTTTTTGTCTATTTTGTTTATCATTTATAAGAAACTTACATGATGTGTATTAATAATTAAACGTGTATGTAATGCATTTTCAAGTATCGTTGGTTGATAAACATCAATATGGATAGAAAATTGATCCATAAAATTATTTATTCTATCATCATTATTCATTTGTAAATTTGGTATAATAAAAATAAAACATGATCGATCAATACGATTTGTCCAAAATGATATTAATGAAATTTCTTTATAACCAATATTAATTCTTGATATTGTTGATAATTCTAAATCAACATTAATACATATTTGATCTTGATAATCATGTAAAATAAAATCTTTTGGTTGATCACATAGAAAATATTTCATTGCAAATTCTTCATTTAAACAACGTTCAAATGCATCTAATGTTTTATCAAAAAATCGAAGACGTAATGTTGATTGATTATAAAAACAAGCCATTTGAAGATATTTTGATGCATGATTATTTATTATTGATTCACCAATTAATGTATATGCACCCATTGTTTCAAACTTAAAATTGAAAAATAAAAAAAAAAAAAAAAACATTTTTTGAATTTTCATTTTGAAAAAGATTTTTGTCTTACTAAAACAAATGCTTGTTGTTCATTATTAAATTGTAAATAAACTGGTGTCGAAATATTTTCTTGTCCATATGTTAATATTGATTTCCAATGAATAATATCATCAGTAAACATTAAATTTAATTTCCATGATGATTCTAATATAGCTGAATGTTGAAATGAAAGTACAGCTGGTTTAACTAATGTTATATCAGATGGACCAATAAGTATAACAGGTGATAAACGTGTTTGTTTATTATTTAATATAGGCATTTGATTTTCAATAGTAAGTAAAGCAAGAAATATTAAATGATCTTGATCAAGTAAAACAGCATCTTCAGGTATTGTTAATGATACACCTGTATGTGGAATTTCAAGATAACAACCTGTATTGTTAAGTATAGATACAGTTAAATAACGTAAATCAATATTTTCTGGTAAAGATTGTAGAATTTTTTCATAGATTATATTTAAATGATTTTGATTTAAGGATTTTAATGTATGAAATTGTTTATTTAATGATGATTCATTTAAAAATAATAATTTTTCTTTTTCAATACCAAGATCAGAATTTGTTAATGATATAGAATTATTATGTGATGTACCAGATCTTGTTGATGTTGTATCTTGTTGTATTGAATAATAAAATGGATATTCATTTTTTTCAATACGACAACTACTACATGTTGTTTTTGATGGAATATATGTTGATAGACCTAGAAAAGCAAAATTTATTATTATTCTCTAATTAATAAAGTTCCATATTACAAATAAATGAGAGAATTATAGCAGAATGCCGATAAGACCACAATTAGAACTCATTAAATCCAAAAAATTTCGGATCCGGATGTTTATATTTATTCTTGCTTATTTTAGCATTAGAATCAGAATGGTATCACATGTAAGAAGACATGTTGATTGTTAAAGACTTTTAATGAATTAGTTTCGATCTCATAGCCTCAGGTAATATATTGTTAACGGATGTGCGTGACCTGAGAAATAACCTGCATTTGTTCATTTCGTTTTCTTCTCATTATATATTCCATAGAAAATTGTTTTTTAATAATTGTTCACTTATTGTACAAATTAATACACATGGTACCAATGACAGGCATTTTTCTCTTTCCTTTTCCCTTTTCAATTCGTTAATCTATCAAGTGTCCGGCTGATGCTGTGACTGACCAACACATACTACAATTATCGCTGTGGTATTCTCTTCCATTCACACATACATACAGATTGCTATCTGTCAGTTTGATTTCGATTTAAAGCGTAGCAAGAAACAAAAAAAAAAGAATTATATTCATTTTAATGTTCATCTGTTGCCTTACTAACGATAGGGAAAAAAACTCGAATATATAAGTGCACAAATGTCATCTTTGTAAACAAGATTTAAACCATTTTTATTATACGTGTTTAAAAAGAGTGTTGTTTTGCATGCAATGGCATGATCACTTTTTTTCTTACGCATTGAATGAAATATCGTTAGAAGATAGATGTTTAAGATATTGGAATAAATATTTATTAGCGTTATCAGATACGATAGACGGAGAATTAATGTTCGAGCAGGCCAATTTTAATGTGTTCAGAAAAGCTTGGCTGCAANTCTCAGTTTGATTTCGATTTAAAGCGTCGAAAGAAACAAAAAAAGAATTATATTCATTTTAATGTTCATCTGTTGCCTTACTAACGATAGGGAAAAAACTCGAATATATAAGTGCACAAATGTCATCTTTGTTTAGTCTAGACCTCATATCAAAAAAAAAAGAAAAAGCGGAAGAAGAAGACAATTGTCCGATATGAAGATTATATAATCATTTGTGTTCTTTTTACCTTTTTTTCTTGTTATACGTTGTCGACGACGACAATATATAATAACAAATAGAATAGCTAATAAAAGAAACATGAGAGCACCGAAACCAGTCGATGAATAAATGATCACATTGAGGGCAGATACTTGACTGCCAGGATTATTAGTATCTGTAAACGAAAAAAAATAAAGAATATTATTACTTAACAATGACGAAAATAATCTTTACTTGAACATGAATTTTCTTTACATGGACGACTTTCAATTAAATAATCAAGACATGGTTCTTCTAAACATTTTCGTGTACGTATAGATGTACAATCCGATGATCGACATGCTGACCAATTTGTCCAATTTGAATATATACCTTGAAATAAAAACAAGATTTAAAAAAACAAACAAACTAAACATATAATCATTTTACCGTTTAATGATGTTCGAGGTAATGCTAATGATGATAGATTTTTATTTAAACAAGGTACAAAACAATCTTGTTCTTGTATTTGTTTATCATGACATAGAGATTGTTTTAAACAAGTTCGAATACGTTGTTGTTTACCTATTCGACATGGAATACCAATACAATTTGACCATGGTGACCATTCAGAAAAATCAGTATCTTAAAAAAAAAAAAACAATCAAATAAAAATTTATTATAAATACCTTTTTTGATAAAATAATTTCACCTGTTGAAAAATCTTTTTGACAAGATACAGAACATTCTCTTTCTTGTATTTGATCTCCATCACAACTAGGTTTATTCGTTATTGTTGGTGGATTAAGACATGTACGCATTCGTCGTTGACGACCTATACTACATGGTATACCTTTACATTCAGAAAATGCTTGCCATTCTGACCAACCACGATCATCTACATTAAAAGAAAGAAGTTTTTTTCAAAAAAAAAAAAAAAAAACAATTTATAATTTGTTTTTTTTTTTTTTTCTATACCATGAACAATTAATTCAGCTGGTTCACTTGAATAAGTTCCAGCAATATTTGTTGCAACACATGTGTAATTTCCTGCATCACTTTTTTTTACTTGTGCAATAAGTAAAGAATTTTCATTTGAAAGTATAAAACGACCATTACGATTTATTTCAACTAGTTGATTATCTTTCAACCATGTTACCTAAAAACAAAAAATAACGCAATTAGCACAATCCTAGTGGAATTTCTAACTGCATGGAGATTACTTTATTCTATCTATTTTACTGAAATGATTGTCACGGTCAGAGCTCGATGGACTCTAGTCGTCTGAAAAATATGTTGGGTACACACTAATGTGAATTTCAATAAGACAGATGGGTGGATATTTTTGAAGTAACTTTTAATAAAAACAGAATAGAATATTGTGATTTTCACCATTTGGAAAGAGGAGATAAAGTCACATCGGACCACTAACCTCACAGGATGCGTTGATTTTCAAAAAGGTCGATTGAAAATCTTTAAAAAAAAATCAAATCGAAAAAACTTGTAATATACGATTCTATGTGTTTTCTTTCCATGTTTCTAAATTCAAAAACTTTCCACCCATCATTTTTTTTAAATGGATATTCGTCATCGAATACAAAAAACGGGAAAAAAAACTATATCATATCTTCTGGACCACTATTCAATTTGGTTTGAAAAATTTCATTTGTAATTATCAAAATGCAGCTGGATCAAGTCCGAAAATTTTATATACGACAGACTCTAGTCATATTCTGTAGAGAAAGGAGGTTCAAACTTTTTCCTCCATACTTCAATGCCCCTTTTAGATCATGTTTCACAAAAATCAAGCGAATATAATCTTTTGCATGTTTGTTTGCATTTAGAAAAAATTCCATTTCCTTGTTGATTCAAATTATCGCTTTCATTCATTAATGTGTGAAAATGGCACAGAACTATTATCTATTAATTCTCTCTCTTATGTTTTAAATAGCAAGCGACACGATATAATTTTTTTAAAGATTGACAGGCATACCACCTTTTAAGGTGTTGAGTATCAGTTGAATAATCGATCAAGTGTGTAGAATAGATGGACTCATATACATATATATATATATATATATACATGTACAAATAAGAATCATTTTTTTCCTTGTGTCCTATTAACCTCCACATGTCTTTTTGATGAACGATAATGATCTATTTATTTGTGTGTATAACAACGATGAATAGTAAGCAATTGCTTATTATATAATATCTTACTTTTGGATATGGATTGCCACTTGGTGGACGACAACGTAATTCAGCTGATTTATTAATTATACTATCGGTTCTTAATGGTTCCCATTCAAATATTTTATCCAAGTCTAAAATAATCAAATATTTATATAGATATGTCAACTAAAGAACATATGTTCAATGAGCGGTAGTTTTCTTTTTCTTATTGATGATTTGACATCTGAGAGAATGACTAAAGTCAAACATTAATGGGTTTTCTTACTCTATTATTCTCTCTGTTATAGATGTATGTTTAAGTATTATTATTCTTTCGTTTGAGTGTCAATCTATATTATAAAAAACTATTCTCTTTGTCTTTTTGCCGTCAAGGATAGCACATACTAATCATTATATAGTTTGGTTCTTTTAATGAGTACATATACATCAATGCAACCTTCATCAATAAATTAGAACATTCGACTTTTTTTTTTTTTATTCTATTTGATCCGATTAATGGATAAGTTTTCTTTAATAAGTGTTACTTGAACAAAAAGAAAAATGTCAACTCATTCATGTAAAATGTTTTACAACCTTGAATAGATCTCATTTTATCATTTGAATTTGTGTACAGAATCGAACTAATCTTTGTATTAATATGAGAATAAACTGCTAATCTTCATCTCATTGTGATATGAAAATATGCATATACTTACAAGCTAGTTCAATAGTTGCTGTTCGAGATTTCAGTGTTCCACCTGTTGCTGACCATGCTTGACAAAAACATTTATATGTATTTGATTCAACTTGTTCTGCTTTTAATTGAATTATTGTTATAATAATAACATTACCTTTATCCTATAGATTTATATTTGTTTGAGAATTATTTTTTTTTTGTTCTAAGTCGAAACTTACATTTGTTTCAATGGATTTCATATGTTCATGTTCAGGTACCCATTTATTATCACAATTAAAAAATATTTGTCTTGTTCGAATAGCTTTACATTCAAGTTTAACAGGAAGATTTTCAAATAAAAATGAAGATTTTGGTTCAAGTAAAAATTGTGGTTGTTCTACAAATGGTTGCATCTCATCTAAAACAACTTCTAAGACAGACACACTGCCGTTTATGTATGAATGATGTATATACGAACATACTCATGCTCGTTCTCTTACTCTCATAGAGAAAACAAAAAAGAAGAAGAAGGAAAGAACTACGACAATCTTTTTCTCCCTCTTCCTCTCTCTCTCTCTCTCTCTCTCTCTTCCTTTGATGATACACACCACATAGGGAATATGTAATATTTAATTTTCAAGTAGTTCTTGAAAAAAAAAAACATTATACATTTACCTGTTCAATACATCGATCATATTACATTTATACATATATCGATGTTCATGATTCATCATTGTCAAAAACACACACACTCTCTATTATAGATTACAATTGACTGTGTGTCTGCTATTTATGATGAACACAAGCAAAAGTGAATAATTAAGTCTAGGCTTGAGATATTAACCAGAGATGCCATGCCAGTTATGTTTATATGCTTACTTGATTTTTTCTCTTCTATTTTTACCGACAATTTCATGATCGATCTATATCTATGACTACTTCAATGAACAAAAAAACAAACGTTTAAGATAACGCAATCTTAATTAAAGTAAAAAATTTATAGAAAAAAAAAAAAAACAATCTATTCGTCAATGGGTTATAAAGTTATGATCTATTATTAACAAAAGATGCCCTATAACAACAATACTATAATATAGTCAAGCATAAGACTTGCTTGAATAGAAATATAGAAAACGGCATATATTGCTTCCTTAATACAAGGTCGTTTTGGATCATCACACACACCCTTTTGCTTCTTATTTTACTTGCTTTAAAGATTCACTCCTACTCTTTCAATTCATCTGCATCAATGATCGTCAATCATTATCGTACATGCAACATCATAATCAACATTGATACAAGGACATACGAACAATTAACATGGAGATAGATAGATGAACTTGGTTATTAGAATAATGGACCTTACAATAAATTAACTATCAGACATAGTTACATGATGTTTTTTTTTTGGGTGGATGTTTTCCGGCTTTCCCTTGTAGTAGATGATCATTATAACTCAAATTAATACACAATCTAACTCTTGTTTGATAACATAGTATTATGCGAACGAAGAAAAAAAAACACATATATATAAAGACATTAAAAAAGAGAAGATACGATTTCTTTACTTACCTATAAAATGTCACCATGCTTTTCACAATGGCACACATGTATGTTTATAGAAGTGTTAATCAGCTAGTCTTTATTTCTCACCTGCATAATATACTCGAGATGAAATTTCTTTCTTGTTTCCTCTCTACGTGCTTCTTTATCAACGGTTTTGTGTGACACGCGTGTCAATCAAATAAAAGATTTGAACATGCAAAAGCAATGCCAACTCAATTCTATCTAGAGAGATGTGCTCATCGACTCATCGGACACGATCATCTCTTATGTACTATTTAAGTAAGTATATGCATTTCGATTACGTTCTCCCTATACATCATATACGTACAATGTGGTACCAATAATAATGAAAAGAAAAAAGGAAGAGAGTATTCATACAAAATAGATTAGTACAGACAGACAAATTGACGTAACCGAGAACAGTCAAGTGACATGTCTTCTCGTTTTTCTTCACAGAAAAATACAACTGCTACTATTTTCTTTTTTTTTTCACAGTTCTTTTTTTTTTTCTTCTTCTTCTTGCTTTTAGATAACAATTTGATATGTAATACTTTACATAAAACAATCAAATGATCTATTTTCATGCTTATAAAAAATGATAAATATGAGGATGTAAATCGTACACTGTTCTTCCTTTTACGTAATAATAGTAATAATAATCATAGGAACAACAACTGATGTGAAAAAGGATATTAAATATTAAAGAAAAATTGATCAGTAGGTGGTGAATTCTAGCGTTAATTTATCTCTTTCATCAACACAGTTGCATCATTCACCTGTTTTATATTCGACAAGATATCAATACAATGATATGAGAAGTTGTTCAGCTGTTGAGTATACGTATTGTTAAATAAGATTATATTCTTTACTACTTGATTTAGTTTGAGAGAGAGAGAGACAAAACATACGATGTAGTTAATGTTATGCATATTTGGGGAAGCAACTGAGACTATTGTCTAATTGAATGAACAAAAAAAAAAAGCAAGAGAGTTAGAAGGATGACATACCATATGCACACAACAGCCGTTTTGCTCAGTATGATATAATTAACTAGCTTCGAACAACGATGATCCTATTTATACATTTGTCGTTTGAAAACATTCAACAAGACTATTGTAATATAAGAAAAACAAAAAAAAAAGATATGGCATCTTATCGTTGATATATTTATATTACTTCCATCGAGACATAACTTATAACTAAATAAATTCACGGAAGGAAAAGACAGCAATAAATTGATGTTAAAGGACGTCGAGACGAGTTGATGTACAACAACAAATCATCATCATCATTAGTTGCATTTAGCCCTTTTTTCTTTATGTAAAAGCTATAAGTAGCTTAGATATGTGAACGTGATTCAGAATTGTTATTACAATCGATAAGAATGCTAAATAAATGAACGTTCTATGGTAATGTTTATGCAAGAAAATATTTGTCGAGACACAAAGTTAAGAGATTAGTATAATATGTTGCAATATGATCTGATAGAAAAAATACTTGACGAAAAAAGCAAAGTACAAATCGCATTCAAGTGTAATTGACATTATTGAGTATATGTTGTTTCTTGATTTATCTATATATCTTAAACTCATATTATTGTACTTATTGATCGCACGTCTCTTTTACTTTTTGCTTGAGGCTTAATGAATCATTTATACTCATATTTGCTATGAACAGATGACGATATTCGTTGTTTTAGATATATATGTATATATAAACAATTTATCACATAAAGAAAAGCTAATCGATAAATTACAATGGTCATTTTTTTTTTCACATGTATAAGAAACTTGAGCCTTCCGGACGTGTCATCTTAACGTTGACTTTCTTGAAATTAAATATAATATAGGTATATAAAATGGAAAAAAAAAAACTACATGAATGATGTAATCTGAGAGAGCAAAAAAAAAGTCTTTCTTCTAAATTACATCATAACTAACAAATGTTTGGGCGATGGTTGAAACATTATTAAAAAGGTCACTATACTAATAGATAATGATATTGATGGCAATTCTTTTGTCTGACCATATCTTCGTTTTATTCTAAGAACAATTAAATATTATCTTTTGATTCATTTATAATCGATTTAAAAAAATGACAGTAGACAGAAATTTAGTTTCATATGTTTAATTGTTAAATGGACTATTTATTTTAATTTCCCATAGCAACTATACATGTTGTATGTGTGAGTTATTGATCGATAGGAAATTTGAAACTTTAGGCGAAACAGGTGTAAAAATAATCATAGAAATATATAGATAAAGATTGTTTTACAAGGTCATTAACAAGATGAATAAATATATATATATATATAATATTCTTAGAATAAGTTAAGAATACTAACAATAAGATAATCTTTTTTTTTCTCATGATTATAACATTTGCATTGCATCAAAACAAAAGGAAATCAACTCATACTCTCAGTCTATTGATCAAACTAAATAGAATGTCGCTAAAGCGGAAGACATACTCTAATTACTATGCAGTCGCATCATTATAGAATTGTTAAACAATAGAAAGTTTTGAGTTTGAGAACGGATGTATGTAATGGAATTAAATTATTTCATCGGTCAATTGCGTCTTTTTTTTACAATACTTTACAACGAAAAAGATGAAAAATAATACCATCGTATATTATCTCATTCGAGAATAAAGAATATTCTATCATCTACACGAATATCTTACAAATGGCTAAGCAATGATAGTTTTATTTCGTTCTTATCAAATTCAAGTCTCCTGATAGAATAAGTCAATACAAGAGGGGTGTGTTTAAAAGGACAAAAAAGACGAAAGAAACAGCACTTTGCTCGTGAAACACGCTAAATAATACAGGTAAAAAAAATCACTTCGACAAAAAAGTTCAAGGTTAAAGAAATAATTTAATAATGAGTACTTTCCATGACCTACTTTAGTTTTTAAATATTGGATATATATATATTAAGAATACACTTATAACTATTAACAACTATTCACTAAGGAAACATTAGCACAGGTATTTTATGATTGAAGTAGTGGGAATTTTATAACTACTATAGATATTTTCTATGTATTCTTAAGAGATACTTATGCTTTTCAACATTACACTAAGTGAAAGTCTTGAATCTATTGGTATTGGGACAATGAAAACTACATGTTAATATAAACATGAGAAGCTAGCAATTTTATTTTGACTTTATACGAAATAAATTCGATCGATCAGTAATAAAAAAGAAAGTTGTACTTTGCAAAGAGTTGATAAGAAAAAGAATTAAAACGATTGAGAATGCCATATACACTTTCTCTTAGAAGTTTCTTTTCAAACTAATTGCGTAGTATTTTTAATAAATGATCATTATATTCGCACATCTTGGGAGAGACTACTAGAAGGACGTATTGCGCTTATCGATATCTTGCTTGGAATTAGGTCACATAGGTTATTTTTTTATCAGCGGTATAGTATATAAATATTGAATATATATTTTTTCATTGTAGAAGACTTATCTTTAACTTGAAATAAAACAAAACAATGGGGGTATATTTTTGTTGCTGTTTTTTTTTTTCCTTCAATATATATTCATTTCTTTTTCAGTCAATTGGGAAAAATATTCAAGCATTTGATCATATTACATTATGGGTTAGCAATGCTTTACAAGTAAAAAATAAAAATATTGATTTAAATTAAAAAAACAAAAAAAATTGTTTTTGTTTTGCTAGGCATCAGGATGGTTTTGTCTTCGTTTTGGTTTTGAACCCTATGCATATCGTGGTCTTGAAACTGGTTCACGTGATGTTGTTTCACATGTGGTTAAACAAAATAAAATATTTTTTGTTTTTCAATCACCATTATTACCTGATAATCAAGAATTTGGTCAACATATTTGTCGACATGGTGATGGAGTTAAAGATATTGCTTTTACTATTGATAATATTGAAGCTGTTATTGAACAAGCTCGAGCTAAAGGTGGAAAAATTGTTAGAGATGTTTGGACGGAAACTGATGAACATGGTACAGTAAAAATGGCTACTATTCAAACGGTAAAATGAGATATGTTGAAATATACAATATTATTTATTTTTCTTTTGTGTATAGTATGGTGATACAACACATACATTAATTGATCGAGGAAATTATTCCGGTGTATTCTTGCCTAATTTTCATGTACATCCAATGAAAAATAACGATGCTTTATTAGAAACACTGTAAGAAAAATTAAATAATCTCTTAATTTTTATAATTGAAAGCTTCTTTATAGTCAGGATGTTAAACTTGATTTTATTGATCATATTGTTGGTAATATGCCTGATAATGAAATGGAAAATACAACAAAATGGTAATGTGATGAATCTTTTTATTTGTATTTTAATCATTTAAAAAAAATTTAGGTATGAAAGTATGCTTCAATTTCATCGTTTTTGGTCAGTTGATGATAGTGTTATTCATACACAATATTCATCACTTCGTTCAATTGTTGTATCAAATCAAAATGAAACAATTAAAATGCCTATCAATGAGCCAGCACCTGGAACGAAAAAATCACAAATTCAAGTAACTTTAAAAAAGAAGAATTTCTCATTTGATTTTATATATATATATATTTTTTCTATTTAGGAGTTTGTTGATTATTATGGCTCAGCAGGTGTCCAACATATTGCATTAAATACAGCGGATATTTTAAAAAGTGTAAGTGCTTGATAGACTAAATATTTTTATCTAAATATCATAATAAAGACAAATTATCATTCGTCGTTGAAAAACTTCTTTTATGAGGATACTTTAGAGTCATAAAAAAAGAATTTTTATTTTATCGTTTGAATAACCAATAGTTAACGTCAATAGGTCATTTATTTAACTATTTGATAACTCGTGACTTTTATCGAGATTATTTTTGAATAAAGTAAGTGTTATTTCGTTCTCGTTTTTAGGTGGCTCAACTACGTGCACGTGGTACACAATTTTTACAAGTACCTAGTACTTATTATGTTGATTTAAAAGAACGACTTAAACATTCCAAAGTACATATTGCTGAAGATTTATCAGACGTAAATAATGAATATATTTATTCTATATTTGATATTGTATTCTGCTTGTTGTTTTATTTAATAGATAGAAAAATTAAATATTTTGGTTGATTATGATGATAATGGATATCTATTACAAATTTTTACAAAACCTGTTGAAGATCGTCCAACATTATTTTTTGAAATAATTCAACGTAGAAATCATAGTGTAAGTAGATGAATTAAAGTATGAAATTTGTTTAAAAAAAAAGAAAAATTGATTTTATTTTTAGGGTTTTGGTATTGGTAATTTCAAAGCATTATTTGAAGCTATCGAACGTGACCAAGAAACTCGTGGAAATCTTTAAACTGTTGAGTTTCTTTTTCTTTTTAAATAAATCTCTATCTTCCCTGATTGAAAAATATCAAATATTATTTACTATGCTTTTTTTCTTCTGCGAAACAAATGAATTCTAGATTATAGTATCACTGAGTAAACTACAGAAATGCTTTAGACATTCTTTTCTTTTCTCTATTGGGAAGTACTCCATCGATATTTTTTATTCAACTCACATGACCTAGAAGCCTTAGAGAAAAAATAATTATATATGCGTCTTTACTGTTTGCTTCCTTGCGATCTAATATGATACATTGCAATAAGGAAGAATAAAAGCAAAAAAAAAGCCTGTCTTCCAAAAATAATACAGATAAAAATGAAGCAAAATAGTATTGTCTATTTCTTTTTTCCATTGAAATAGTATACAGATCTTATCGTACAATTCAATTAATCAAATAAAATCACAGCAAAATAAATGAAGAGAAAAAGTTTTTATTAAAAATATTCTACCCATTTTTTTCTCTACAAAAAGAAAAAGAAGACCATTTATGATAAGTAGAATATAACACTAAATACGCAAAAACAACGAAAAAAAAAGGAAGATATCGATACTGTAAAGCGAGATTATCTGAAATATGTTAAATACAATAGTTTAATGATGTTTATATACGAATAAAAATCAAGACGCTAATAATCATAAGAAGTCCAGCGATTGTCATTTTCGGTATTATTGCTGAATTACATAAGTCTGTTTCACAGCATACATTAGCCATTATTGAATTGGCATTGACCTATTATCAACAACAAAAAAAACAATTGTTCTTTTTATTTTATTGAAAACATTGATCGTACTTGAACATTGCATCGTTCTTTAGCACAACCACGACTAACACCACCTGGAAATGCTGCTTTATAACATTTATTTTCATCATTATTACATGTCTTAATTGTATTAGTCAATTGTGGACAATTCGCAGAACAAATATCGTGTGAATAACATTGAAGAGCTGAGAAAAGAGTAAAAAAAAAACAATTAAAAATATGAAATATTAAAATGAAAAACAAATAAAAGGAAGTTACCTTCATTGAATGTAATACAACCAAGAAGAATAGTAACAATAACAATGATTAATTTCATGTTGAAGATTCTCGTGATTCGCTGTTGTTATCTAAGAAAAGAAATGCGTAAATGCGTACAAATAACAACGGGTGTGCTATTCCATTTATATTTTTTTCTCTATCACAGAAAGAAAAAGGGAGAGAGAAAGATCTGTATGGAACGTATCTATTTTTCTTTTTCTTTTTCTTTTTCCTTCACAGCCTTGGTCTGATACTTATTTTCTAGGTCTACACCATTGACTAGAACTAATATTACGGGCCTATCTACTACTTGTTGTGAGATGATAAACGACGAAGAAAAAAATGAACATAATCGATGTGTGAGCCCGAGGCAAAAATAGAAGACAACTGAAAGAAATAAGGAAGATGTCGAAGAACGTTCATCCTTCAACAATGCGAATAGTGATGAATAGAGACTCATATCTGTTCTTTTTCTTTCTTTTTCAGTCTGATTAAAACTAACAGCAATCGAGAAACAAATACTGATGCTTTTATCATCTAATTTGTTCATCAACGAGTTGCATGTCCTTACTAAATATGCAAATATTCATCTCATCATCAAACATTGTTTCATACACAAATAAGAAAAAAAACATTAACAAAAAAAAAATCATTTATTTTAGCTTTTCCTTCTTTATTATAATAACACGTTTTAGCCCAATAGAAATACGAAAAAGAAAATAAGTAATTTTACATAATGTTATTTATTACTAAATGTACCATGCATAAATAAAAGCAATGAAGTTGCTGAATATTATAAATATTGTTGTTGTTTTCATTTGAATCGCCGAGTTACAAACATCATTTGAACAACATACATTAGCAGTACCCAAACTACCTGTATCTATTTGTATATTACAACGATCATCACCTTAATAAATAAAGATTATAACAATATCAGGAATAAAAGAAAAAGATATTATTCTAAAAACTTACCACAACCACGCTTTGTACCAAGTGGTGAAGTAAATTTCTAAAAATAAATTATATTTATTGAAAAAAGATATTCTTTTTTTTTCATACCCAACATTTATTTTGACCTGGTTGACATTGAACAATATTTGATGCCAATGTAGGACATCGGCCTAAGCAATATTCATGTTGATAACATAAAAGACCTAATATAATAAAAAGAATTATTATATTTATTGAACAAATTTATTTTACCTTGACCCAATTCTATACATAAAATTGTAAAAAAAAGAATAGCTATGATCATTGTTCGATTCATGATTGTGAAGAATGATCGTGTTGATCTAGAATGCAACAACAAAATGAGCAATAGGTCATTACATCTAAAATATCAATCGCTTCTAAAAAATGCATAAAGGAGAGAATGTGTTTGCATAAATAATTTAAATGTCACTATGGACAAATGTAAAGAGCGAGAGAGAGAGAGAGAAAGCAAGAGTAAATATTATATTTTTCGAATAAAAACAAAGAGATTTATATTCATCGAACTATTAAAATTATATTGCCTTTTTGATCGTACATTTAATCGTATTTAATATCTGAAAAACATCAAAAAGAAAGAACGTAATTCACATAATCTTTGTTTGAAATATTTTTTCGTCTTTTACTAATCTTTGCTACAAATAGGAAATCAACCATTTTTATATGATATTCAAATTCAGAAAGCATCGACAGTATGTTTTGTGTATCACATTGTATAAGCAATATTTAAAAATTATAGTCTTTCATTTGTCTACGAGTGTTTACTTTCTCTCCATAGAAAATAGTTCATTTAATTGATATATAAAATCAGTGTTTTTTCACTTAAAGACAATATTGGACTCTTTTGTCTGTTTGATTAATTGCATTTTGCTTCATACTTTGATATATGATATTGTAAGCAAATAAAAAGACAACTGTCAAAAAAAAGTCATCATTATATAGTTTGGTGTTTTTTCTCTATTTATTTATATCTAAAGATTGATTTCAATTTCGTATTGAATGTGGAGAATGTGATCTAAATGCATCAGCTATAATTAGATTTAACGTTTTAACTGACGACATAAAGGAAAGAAAAAAATTTTACAGAAAATCATCATAGTTGTTTATTTTCGATCTAGTTTTTCATATTTATATAAGATAACGTTAAATCCTTTGTAAAGTATGGAAATCTTTGAAACAGACGTTGATTCACAG
>CAJNSZ010000475.1:49780-61318 GCA_905329745.1 Rotaria sp. Silwood2
CAGGTATTCTCCCTCAAAATAGCTTATAATCCTCACAGCTTGACTTGAAATTATTACCAAAAGAATCACCACATTTTTCTGAATAGGATAGGCGATAAAGTGACTGAAAATATCCTATGGGCCAAATCGGCTTCTTATGCGCCCCTGTCCTTTGTAGTATGATTTGATTCTTTCAGAGCAATCAAGAAATAATTGACATTATTTCCTGAAGGCTTAAAAGACATCAAAGATTAACCATCGTCTCGTTAGTTTGCAATCACGATAACATTCGGAAATACTAAACAGAATCTTTGTTTCAATAATAACGATTCTTATATTACATTTTATATAAATCATATACCAACCGATCTAAGTCGCGCTACCATTAAGAGCACCGTATGAAGTTATAAAAAAAAAATAACCACGTAAACTAATTCAGCGTGTTTGAATGTCTATAGTAAAATTTGAGAAATTTTGAACAAGAAAAAGTTTCGATTTTGTAATATGTAACAATAGCTAATGATTGTTAATTTTATCAGTAAGTAACTAATTGTAACTTCTCATATGCCATCCATTCTAGCTAATAAAAAGACTTTCCTTCATTTAGTTTGAAAAATTGCCCGTGTAGGTTTCGTAGAATAGCTGACACGACTTCAATGAATGGAATGAAACAAGACCGACTCTTCGATCGTAACTATTTCACTGTTAATTCTTTACAAGTTTCTGTTTACTAGTGAAAAGAGACACACTAATAATGATGCTTTGAAATATTACAACTTCGAAAATATCTAAAGTCTATCATCATTATTACATTTTCTGTACTTCATAGCATATCTGTTGGACTCCGAAATCTTTTCCACGTAAATTAGCAACAATTCACATTTACGGTGACGTAAAACTGATGAAAATACATTTAATAACGAAAGTGAAGATATTGAATAATGATGATCTTTTTCGTTTTCGTGTTATATGACTATCGAATTGACAGTTTTTATTTGCTGGATGTTACAATTCTCAAAAAATAAATTCTACATAAAAAAAAAAAACTTTTCTGTAGAATTATAACTGCAAATCTCAATAGTTTTGGTATGCCCTATGGAAACATCTTAAAACTGCACATGCACATTTAATAACAAAGATTTTCTCAAACAACGTTTTCTGTATTGTGCCTAACTCTGATTCATATATAAAACTATGAATGTCGTACGATTATTTTTCTTTATTTTAGTTTAAATATTCCACTTGAAGTATTAATTCAACCTGATTTACGTGATCTATATACTGATGAAGATATTCATCAATCTCTTGAACTTTATATCAATGAAATGTATCCATCACTTCGTCCATTTACATTTGATTTAGCTTATTTAATTAATGAATCACCAACATTAAAACGTTTTATTGAAATGGGTGTTGATGTTTATCGTTGGAATCAACCAAATACAAAAGCAAAATATATTTTAACACTTAATTTTGAACGTGATTGTATTCCACATCTTGTTTTTCTTAATGAATTAGGTATTAAAAATAAACATCTTTCTCAATATCTTAGTTACAATCCATGGATATTTAAAGAACCTCTTGATGATTTACGTGTACGTATAAATTACCTTGAAAGCAAAGGTTTTAATCAAGATAATATTCGTGATATACTTATTCGTGCACCATTTTTATTAAATTTAAGTACAAAAATGATTGATACAAAATTAAATTGGTTTATAAAAAAATTTCATTTAAATGATAATGATATATATGAATTTGTTATTCGTTCACCTAAACTTCTTACTTTACCATTACAAGATATAAGTAATACATATTTTAATATGCATTCATTATTAGGTTTTGAACATGTTCAATTACAAAAAATATTTCGTCAATATCCAAAATTATTTATATATGATTATAAATTAATTCAATTAAATTTTGATTTTCTTTTTAATGAAATGAATATAACACGACAACGTTTAATGGATTATCCACCTATACTTAAACAAAGTTTTCAACAATTACGTACACGTTGTTTATATTTAAAATATATAAAACATAATCAATTTGATCCAACTAAACCAAATTTTGTTTCATTAAAAGATCTTTGTTTAAAAACAAATGATCTTTTTTGTCAATATGTTACAAAAACATCTATGCAACATTATTTAAACTTTATGAAAACATTGTAAATTTTGTTTTGTTTTTGTTAAAAAAAAAAGAAAAAAGAAAACATTCAAAAAATAAAAAACCAAAAATGTTTTTATTTTAAACAAAAGAAGTTTTTACCAACAACATTTATGATTGAACTATTAATCAATGTTTTATCATGCAAAAATGTGACTTAAGAATTATATGAATTTCGGTTTGATTCGAAACTCCGGTGACCTTTCAGCTTAGGCTCAAATTTCTTTCAGTAGCTTTCTTAAGAGCCACAGATCCTATAAAAAACTTGATACACTCGGTTTAGCTTAGTAGCTTACATTTTTAATAAAACGTAGTGTCCAGTAGAACTGACATAGCGCTGAGTAATTTACTTTGATTCTATCAGAAATGGTACGGTCTTTTCAGATAATTATTACTTGTATGTAATCATTGCCAATGTAAAAAGTGATGTTTCTCTAGTGATCAGCAGGACCCATCGTTTTTGGTTCTGGTTTCGTACTTAATAATGAATATACTAGAGAAAAATGTGACATCATTTTTTTAGCAATATTAATGAGCTTGAGATATCTTGCACGATTCGCATAATTCCTAATATTCTCCCCCTTAGAGATTCATTGCGTTTTTTTGAATGCATTACTACTTTTGTTTGTTTTGCACGTTTATGTGTTTGACAGCTTTGTGGTTTACGGAAAAAGGATTAATCTTACTATCACAACTGTAAGAGCAAATATTGAAGTAATCATTGCTCAACAATTATCGTGCAAACTTTTACAAAACATAAGTCATGAGAAAATAACGTTTGACGCAAGTTTTACACGACAATACAATACATCACTACCAGTGAAAAAGTATTGTTTTTGCCGGAAACAAGACCATCTTGTTCATGTCTATGTTCCTTTGATGATGGCAGATGTGTCAAAATTCGAACCTTCTAATTAATCATCGATGTGATTTGAAAATTGTATCAACGTGAAAGTTAGAGAGTATTTTATTGAGGATACTTAGAAAAACTCAGTTGGAAGATAATAATTAACATTTATTTCTTTAGCACTTGTTGCTATTGGAGTTTATTATACTTTATATGAATACTGTCGACGAATATATCATAATAAAGTGACTACATAAAAAACAATCTAATAAATAATATTAATGATTTTCTTACAAAGAAACTTTATTATATTTAGATTTGTATTTTTGTTTGCAGATGTTTATTCATGATACACCAGCAGCATTCTATGGAAGAGGTATCAAAATAACACCTGATATACTCGAAGTTAGTTGAGAAAAAGTTAGATTTTTCAGTAATGTTTGCTTTTTAATAGAAATGGTATTTAGAATTTAATGATAATATAGACGAATTTCAAAACTATTTACTTAATCAAACACTCGATAATCCATTGTTTGCTTCTTGGTCTCTTCGAGTTAAATATCGAGAAACATTTATTAAGACAATTATTGCATGGGTAAGATTGTTTGATAATATTTAGTCATGCACCGACCTCGAACTTTCGGATTCAGTCTTGATTGCGATCACATTTAGTCAATTAATAAAAGAAAATCGAATTATTCCAAGAGATAGAATTTAAAGCTCAAGTATTATAGATCTACACACAGTAAAAGAATTGACATAAAAACTGAAGATTTGCAGGCATAATAAAAGAAAGTCAATAATGTTCAAAAATACTCAAAACCATAGTTTAGGATGCTTTCATGATTGCGTTTATAACGGATGGCGCATAATCCATGGGACAATATATGTTCCTCATTTCACAGCATTTTCCAAACCGTTAGAGACTGTGTTTTAGACTTATTCGATAGAGAATTCTCTGCTCTATAAAATTACCGTTTTTGATTTTAAAATAATTTGTTTTTTATCGACGCAAAATTAATAAGATGGACAACTACTCATTCGTCTAAATACCATTTGTGCCAGGAACGATACTAAAAGTAAAGTATTTGGTACCAATGGATAGAAATTTTACGCTTTCTGCTTCCACGAGCTTTTTAAGGTTTCTTCTGCTGCCTATCTAGTAGTATTTTGAGACACATTAAAAAAAACTCTTTTTCCAAAGCGAAACTTGATCTATGACACATTTATTCTTATGTCACTGGATGTAGAATTCAATTCTGAATAAAATGGTCCGATTGTTATATTGAAGAGTAAACACGCTAGGTTATATCAAATGAAAGAAGAACAATGACTTAATTCTGCTTGAATAGGGGTTTTTCAGATTTTTAACTTCAAAAGATTTTCTTGCGTATTTCTTTTTCGAAAATTCTGAAACGCATATCAAAAGATATAGAATTTTGTCAAGAACTTTGTAGCATATTTGAAACTTCAGCAAAGCCTTGAAAAAAAATTTTTTTTTCGCGTTTTTGTCCGTCGCAATTAGAGGACTAGGTGTTCTTTATTTTAATTTTGAGCTGACAAAAAAAAAAAAACAAAGTCTCTTATGTCTTGGGAAGTGTCTCGACAGTAAGAAAATGTTTTCTCCCGTTTATTATGCGTCACCTGTTATCTGAAGAAATGTTTGAACAATTACTAAAGTATCCAACACTATCTGAACTGATTGGATAGATTCCACAGATACAGAATTGTATCAATACGAGATTTTTTCTTTTAAATTTAGCTTGAGAAACATGATAATACTGAAGTAAATAGTCGATGGTATGAATTGATAGTTGATTTAGCAAGTCGAGGATCATGTGACCAAGATTGGTGTCATACAATATATATTCTTGTGCGTAAGATTTTACATTCAAATGTAAACTTTTAATCAGATTTTTCATTGGATAAAAAATTAGGATAATAATCAATGTGTTATTCATCGACAAAGTACAGCATTACTTAGTCATGGTCTTACTGGTCTTTCTAATTGGCCTGCATCGATATGTCTTGGTGATTATCTAATGAAAAGAATACATCTTCTAGAAAACAAGTATTCATTATAAAAACTATTATTTATTGATTTCTATTGGTTTTTATTTAATAGACGTATAATCGAACTAGGTGCTGGATCAGGTCTACTTGGTTTAGCTTTATTAAAATATTCAGATAAAATTTTATCATATACATTTACTGATTATTCTCCAATGATTTTGAATTTATTACGACAAAATATATTACTTAATTTTTCAGATGATGAATTCAATGTAATTATATAAGAATAATATAAATGATTTACTTATTATTTATTTCGTTTAGAAACGAATAAAAATTGACGAATTAGATTGGAATCAATATTCAATAGATGAAAATAACCAAGATTGTTTTAATTTCATTTTAGCTACAGGTAAATTAAATATATTATTTTCTGCTACATGATTAACATTTTCTTTATAATCAGATGTTGTTTATGATCCATCAGTAATTGAAAGTTTAGTAAAGGTAATTAAAATTCTTTTACAAATGAATAAACAATGTTCTGCTTATATTGCAAATGCTATTCGTAATGAATCAACATATAATCAATTCCGACAATCATTAAGTATGATATTTGGGTTTTACAACAACAAAAAAATACTTAAATAATATTGTTTTGTTTTTTCTTAGATGAATCATCGTTGAATATTTGTTCTATTGATACAGACACTGTTCAATCTATTGAAATTCTTCAACTTACTATTTCGTCTTAAAAAATTTTTTGTTATTAATATATAAAAATTAGATGATCACAGTTTTTTTCTGATAGCCGGAAGAAATTGTTTTGTATGAAGTCTCCAAGCATTCATATACATATATATTTTTACTTATGTAATAATAACAGTAAATATCAATGCGATTTGAAGATTATGGATGACAAATGTAAAAAAAAGAAACAAAAATAATAATTTTACAATTGGCACGTACAGCCACTATTCTTGAAAAATGTCTCAATAGAAACGCATTTATCGTTTGTCATCGCTTTTAATACTTAATAGCACATCATATTTGCCCTTTGTTTTCACAACAAGCAAATTATACCGAATTATAGCAGGTCAACTTGATTCGATTCGGTCTTGATGAAGTACATCTCTATCAACGAATGTTCGTCAGTGTTTGCATCCTATTCCGAATTAGCCTCGTCATTCTTAGGGATGTATAGTTTCAGTAAACTGTTCACTGTCAGTATTTTCACCGGAGCTACACATCTCTATTTGTTCTGCTTAACCTTTCAAGTAGAGTTTGACGGTTTCAAAAAAAATGAAATTGAGAGCCGAATTGGAATTGGTTAAATCATTAGATAGATAGAAAATTTTTTAAATCTGTGTCAACAAGAAAATAAAAGTATAAAAATGCTCAGCTCTGCTGACTTGACTATTCCTTTTTTTTTTTTTTTTATAAAAAAATAATTTGCTGACATAAAAAACAATAAATCAAACAAAATAACAATAATTATAATTCAGATTTTCTCTTCCATAAAAATAAATACACATCAATAACTATCAGCGGGTATAAAAATATCAAATTGACCTGTAAGTACTTGCACGACATAATTGATCGTCATGTGATGTCTTAAAATAGCTAGATGTTCAACACCGGGTAATTCTAATGTATGAATATGTTGTTTTTGTTTATTATTCATATGCAATTGAATATTGTATATCGTCAAAAAAGTCTTTATATTGATAGACTGTCTAATTACATGTTTTGTTCAAAAATTGACACTTGGTATAACAAATGCAGTTGATGTTGCAGAACGTTGATAAGGACGAACACGAATTGATGAAACGACATAAACCTGAAGTAAATAATTAAATAAAAACTACTCGTGAAGACTTGGTCATTTGTTTCAAATATTATCACTAAAGACTGTTCAATTCAGTTTTTAATAAAAATTAAACAAAAAAAAAACAACATAATTTAAGACAGAACACGGGACATATACACTTTGCATTATTTACAAGGATTATGTTACTGAACGAATTCTTTTAGCATAGACTTGTGTAAAAATGTTGACTCTTTCACCCGCCTATCTCTCTAATCATATGAGAAAAAAAATCGAAAAACTTCAAGATAAACTTCACAACATGAACTATATCCATGGTAAAATCTTCAGTAAGATTGGACTCCAAAAGCTTTCTTTTAAAAACCAATCTTCTGGAGATCTCATGAAATTTTGAAACAACAATTTTTGTCTTACTATCATCTAGAACTTCTGAAGAAGAATTTGTATCGTTTAAAATTGGTTTGTGAACTTTTCATTCAACTATAAGAGTTAAAATGCATGAAGTGAAAGACGATGTTCTTTTTCCTAGTCTACCTTAGCATACATGTAACATAAAAATTAGATCTAGAAAAGTTCATTATCTCGCGATATACAAGTTTCCATTTTGGTAAATGACATCGCTAACAAATGAATTTGCACATTTACTGTAGAGATATGTAAGGTGAGCTTTTTCTGTATTCTGTATCTTGCTAGAGAGAGAAATTTTCTAGCCCTTATCCTACAGGGTCAGATAGGATGGGATAGCCCTGTGCATCTTTCAGATACTGACCAAGGGACGTTCCTAGATGCTAAAACACTTTCGAACTGAAATTTTATCCATAACTAAGAGATATATAGACTAGAGAAAGCCTAAGATGATATGGATACCAGTTTCCATTTCACTGAGATATCGACATTTTATTATAAGTGTCTCACATGACTCCACTTTACATCAATATTATCATCGCTAGCCATCAATCGAAGAGCTTTTATAGCACCACCCCATGATGCTGCAATATTGATCATTGAACGAATATATTTTTTCTTTAAAATCATTCGTAACCAACCTCTCATACTATGTGTTATATATGTTACAAGTTGTGTTAAACTCGTCAAAAAATCATCTTTGTTCATCAAGACCTCGTCGAAAATCATATCTATTGAGAAAATAAACTCATTTTATTAATTTAATTACAATAAATTCTTACGGTGCTTCACGTATATTAACATCACGTATATAACCACCATTACCAGGAATAAATATAGCTGGATAACGAATACTATCACCATTGATATTAGCATAAATACAAATGAAAGACAAAAGGAGAAGATATTAGTGACATATATAGATAAACAATCTAAAACTACAAAGTTTTAATTATCAACATAGTATCGTTTTTTTTCTGATTATTAATGATGTAATACAATGAGTATATTTTGAGAGTAAAGAGTATTTATTCAAGATGAGTGCATTTTCTTGTTAACATGGAATATTAGATCAATCAATCAGTATATTTTGAAGAAGAACTGAACTGAAAATAGGATTTCAAAAACCAGATGATATCTAACGAATGTAGTGCTAGCTATGATTCTCTGTTATAGTCGAATAATTTCTAGGCGAATATGGCATCCGATGTTGCTTCCCTTATATTCATCGATCATTTTGTATACATCAGTATTATCAATTTCATCAATGAGAATACTCCATTGATTAGCGACATCTGATGAGAAAATATAGGCTTGTAGTAATTCAATATATTAGAATAGTTTTTTTTTCTAATCAAAGATATTCGTTCATTGCTATTCGTAATATACAATTTGATTAGTATTACGATAGTTCTTCCAATTGAGTTGCAATTTATGTCGCCAGTACTCTATTCAACAATGATTTTCATCTGAAAACTTCAGTTAAAAAGAATGTTCCTTTGTTGAAATATTGAATTTCTAAAAAATGATCGTTTGTCACCAAAATTGAGATGCATCTCAAAGGACAAATTTTCAGTAAATACCTAAACCTGGACTGATAATTAGGTAAAATAGTCATAATTCGGCTACAGAGAACTATGAACACCAACCCCTTTTAGGACTTTACTAGTCTTACCAAGACCTCCTTGTCAACTAAATATAAGCGCAAACAATGGGTATTAGTTCGAATAGTTCCTTGTAAGTAGCTTCGATTCAAGTTGCAACATCCTCACGAAAGTTATCAAAAATAGACATGAGATAGCACTCTTATTCCTTTTTTGACGTTAGTTTTGACGAAAGTCTGACATGTGACTATTCGAATCACGATGTACAAAAAAAAATTTGTTTTCTTTTTCAAAGAAAACATACGCTTCAGTGTTGAATGATGAAAATGTGCCTCATTCCTCTTCTTACTTTAGCCATCAACAACAAAGCACACAATCTTTTCTTTTTTTTATTTCATCCAATGTCTCAACCATGCATTATTAACGGATGCAAACGTGCATCGCGCGCATTATGTCATTGCTGTCAACAGAATCTCTGTATACCTCATTTAACTGAACACAATGATATACTTAATTCTCAATTAAATCCTCTTATCGACGAAATTAATGCACTTGGAGATCGATTGAAGACATTTGATATTCAAAAAAAAACAGAAAATTGTCGTCAAATACTTGAACAGTGGCGTATAGATTGTCATGAAAAGATTGATCAAATTTTTGAAGAAAAATGTCAACAACTCAATCGACTTATTGAGGAAAAAGTTGAAAAACAACAACAAGAAGTTTCACGAGTACAATCAAAACTAGCTGAACTTATTCGTGAACAAGAAGCAACTCGTCAACATATTGATATGTTAACATCGAATATTAATCATCTTCAGAAAGAAATGAATAAGATCGAAGAAAGTTCTATTCATATAAATATTCATCCATTACTTATTGATACGAATTGTATTCATATCAATGAAACCAATTATCATGAATTTGATTTATCTACACTTTCATCGGCTTATAAAACAATTGATCGATCTGAGGAGACTAGCAGAGCATTGACAAGCAATGATCAATATTTGTTATTTCATGATGCACCTTATTTATGCTTACTTGATCGAAATTTGACATTAGTCAGTAAGAGCTTATGGGATCATGAGCATATCATTGATATGTGTTGGTCATCAACATTAAAACAATTTATTGTGCTCGAACTAAATAATATTTATCTTATCAATGAAAATACAATGTCGATTGAATCTATGGAAACCATTAGAAAAGAAAAATGGGCATCGTGCACATGTTCTGATAGATCTCTATTTTTATCAACTAGAGTACATGGTTCATGTATTTTAGAGTTCAGTCTATTACCTTCGGTAGACTTAATTAGAGAATGGAAAAATCCTGATTCATGTGCACAAACTGAAGATATCATTTGTATAGAGTATAATAATGAAACACTTGCATTATTAATAAGAAACAATGTGAATAAAACTATGAGAATGGAATTAAAATCTTCAATGACATTTGAAAGCATTTGGTCATTTCAACTTGATTTAGTATGTAACAAAGTGAAGACAATTCGATGTTGTTCATTAAGTGATGATGAATGGCTTATAGCTGATCATGAAAATAATCGTTTAATACATGTTTCAAAAGATGGTAAAATAAAGACAATGCTATCATATAATGATATTCCTTGGTTTGTTAACCTGTTCAGTCGAAATATTTTGGTTGTATCAATTAAAAATTTTAAACTGAACTTCCATAAAATCAATAACGATTTTTGAAATTTATTCTTTTCATCAAGTTTTAATTATGTCATAATGATTAATTGTATTATTTCATTATACAAAGGATTTTTTTTATTTGTTCTTTCAAAATTAATCGAGAATAAATAATGATTATTTTGAACGAGTAACGTTCATAGCTTTATAGCTTCAATAAGGTATGTAACGGAAATGTTGATCGGCTGAGCCGTACGCTCGTTGGATATTTGACACGTCATGGACTCACGGGTTCAATATTTTTACAATCTATAGGTTTCATGGGTCAAGTTATATCCTTATGTGTACCTGCGATTTTAACTCGTTCACCAGTTTTCTCTTTATTTTTTCGTTCGTCCATTAATTTAGTTGCTTCTACTGTTTTTTTCGTTATTCTTCAACTAGGTTCTTTCGATAAATTGTTTACATCACATCTTCCTTTTAGTGATTCATCTACTTGGTTTGTTGTGAAGTATGGGTCTAGGGCGTCAATTTTAATCTCAGACGCAGTGAACCACGAACTTCTACCTACATCCATATCTACACCAGTACAACATCAAGTTTATTGAATAATATATGGTGGGTTTGTTCGATGCACAAAATGGGAACAAATGGTACATATTTCACAGTGTTTGAGTATGCTTTCATCTTAGAATTCGTTTTTTTTTTGGCACAATTCGTGAGAAGAATTTTAACGGTGTTTGCTGCAAGTGCATAAAACCTCCAATGTGAATTGCTATCGAAAAAAAAAACAAACGGTTCAGTTATTCGTTGTTTTATACTACATATGAGAACAATGCTGTATGAGTCGTAGTTGTTGTTTCAACGATAGTCATATATTTAACATTATTTGAAGAGAACAAAGGAAATGCTCTGTATTTCTTGGTAAACGTTCAGCATTGATTTTCTCAGTCGTATACACACATTATCAATATATATATCAAACTCTCAGTATAAAACGTAGTGTTCAGTAACTACTATGCTCCTTGAGAA
>CAJNSZ010000475.1:61328-83794 GCA_905329745.1 Rotaria sp. Silwood2
TGTGTCAGTATGGACATGTGGCTACAATTGTGAGTATGAAATTCTATATCCGGTGTGGGTGGTGTTGTCAGGAAGGCCAACGTCGACATCAGCACCCACACCATATGCCAAAAAACATTAGTATTCGTTTTTGAAACAAAAGAGAAGTTTGAGTATGGAACAATGAAAATATGATTCATTTCTCTTATCTTGTCAACAAACAACAAAGCACACAATCTTTTCTTTTTCTGTTTCATTCAATGTCTCAACCATGCAGTCTAAACGAATGCAAACGTGCATCGCGCGCATTATGTCATTGCTGTCAGCAGAATCTCTGCATACCTCATTTAAATGAACATAATGATATACTTAATTCTCAATTAAATCCTCTTATCGACGAAATTAATGCACTTGGAGATCGATTGAAGACATTTGATATTCAAGAAAAAACAGAAAATTGTCGTCAAATACTTGAACAGTGGCGTATAGATTGTCATGAAAAGATTGATCAAATTTTTGAAGAAAAATGTCAAGAACTCAATCAACTTATTGAGGAAAAAGTTGAAAAACAACGACAAGAAGTTTCACGAGTACAATCAAAACTAGCTGAACTTATTCGTGAACAAGAAGCAACTCGTCAACAGATTGATATGTTAACATCGAATATTAATCATCTTCAGAAAGAAATGAATAAGATCGAAGAAAGTTCTATTCATATAAATATTCATCCATTACTTATTGATACGAATTGTATTCATATCAATGAAACCAATTATCATGAATTTGATTTATCTACACTTTCATCGGCCTATAAAACAATTAATCGTTCCCATGGAACTTTTAGAGAATTGGCCAGCAATGATCAATATTTATTATTTCATGATGCACCTAATTTATGTTTAATAGATCGAAATTTGACATTAGTCAGAAAGACTTTATGGAATCATGGAAAGATTTTTGACATGTGTTGGTCATCAACATTAAAACAATTTATTGTGCTCGAACTAAATGATATTTATCTTATCAATGAAAATACAATGTCGATTGAACGTATGGAAACCATTAGAAAAGAAAGATGGATGTCATGCATATGCTCTAATACATCTCTATTTTTATCAACTAGAGTACATGGTTCATGTATTTTAGAGTTCAGTCTATTACCTTCGGTAAATTTAATTAGAGAATGGAAAAGTCCTGATTCATGTGCACATACTGAAGATATTACTTGTATAGAGTATAATAATGAAACACTTGCATTATTAATAAGAAACAATGTGAATAAAACTATGAGAATGGAATTAAAATCTTCAATGACATTTGAAAGCATTTGGTCAATTCAACTGGATTTAGTATGTAATCAAGAGAAGACAATTCGATGTTGTTCATTAAGTAATGATGAATGGCTTATAGCTGATCATGAAAATAATCGTTTAATACATGTTTCAAAAGATGGTAAAATAAAGACAATGCTAACATATAATGATATTCCTTTGTTTGTTAATCTGTTCAGTCGAAATATTTTGGCTGTGTCAGTTAAAAACTTTAGGCTGAACTTCCATAAAATCGATAACGATTTTTGAAATTTATTCTGCTCATTAATTTTTAATGATGTCATAATGATTAATTGTATTATTGTATTATATAATGGAAAAATAATGATTGATTTTAAATAAATGATGTTCACAGCTTTATAGTTTGAATAAGATATGTAAGAATCTTCTTTGTTAATTATCACAGATATGTTCCTCATAGATGTTTATGTATATTAAAATTTGCTATATGATAATTCTTATGAGAAGTATTGGACGGTTTCACAAAACTAAAATATATGACGTTTTTAAACTCAGCAGTGAAAGTTGCACAAAATAAATTTAAAATTTTCGTATCTAAGTCTTGATTTAACGGTTTCGGTTCCGTGCAATTTTTGGAATTGTCAAACTGTTGCTATATAATTCTATTATGACATAACCAATCCTAATAAGAGAATCATTCTTTTGTATGTTGCATGTTGCCGTATTCTGTTGACGTGCATTTAAGCATTATGCATAATTTTGTAAAATTAATGTATATTTATAATTGTGCTTACATATATTTTTTGAACGTTTCTATTTAGTATATCTTGCAATTTTTGATTGCCATACTTACCAGGAAATTAATCGAGCTGACACCTGCCATTTGAGATTATATTGAATCTAGGACAAGCTTAAAAGTGTTGCAGCCGAGCTATGATCATTTTACTGAATTTTCGACATAGTCTAATAATCTGAGAAATATCTTGACAGGCACTAAAGATATTGATTTACTATCATTAGAATTTTTATCAATCCAGATAAAAAATTAATAAACATATGTGAAAAAACTAGTCGTACTTTAAGGGCATTTCTTATAAAAGTGATTCAATTAGATATGAAATATTATCTTTTTTTTTTATTTTTTTTTTCAATGAAATATCTTTAGTCTTACCTTCTATTTGCCAAGAATTACCAGGATTAATTAAGTCATATACTCAAAATTGGTTGAATTGTGAGAAAAAAAACCAGATAGTTTTATTCATTAGAAACTTTGATGCATCATCGAATATAATTAAATTCTTTCCTCAATAATTATTGTAGATTTTCACAAGATAATTTGAATGATCAGTAAGAACTATTAGTTGCGAACATTATTAACATGTTGAACTAATAAATAAATGTATCGTTATCTTATTCTTTGTTAACCTTAAGTTATATCATATTCAATAAGAAATCAACAACTGCATAGGATGTCATTCATCAAATGGTATTTTAATAATGAAAATCCGAATATTTGTTAGATTAGACCAAAAAAAAAGCATTTCTTTGCGCTTCTCCAAACAAAATACAATATTTTACTACCGAGTGATTCATGACAACATATATCATTTCTCTTCTTTTATTGACAAATGACAAAAAACATCAACTTTCAACCTTTGTCAAATGTCTTTGCTATGGATCATTATGAAGTGTAAACATCAATCACATACTTCGTATAACTATTACAGATGCGGTAGGATATTAAGGTATCGATTTATTAACATTAAGTTTATGTCAGCAACAAAAAAAAAAGGAACTCTTAATATTCGTTTGTTAATGGTAAACAAAACAGTTTTAAATTGTTATTTTAATATTAACTAGTGATCAATACTAAACATTTTATTGATGTTTAGTCTGACAAGTTTTAACCATTGTCCAATCAATGCAAAAACCTACTTGGACAATTTTATGCGATGTATTCGTCTCATATTTCGAATTGATTTATTGTAGTTACGATGGAGAAAATATTTTTTTTTTCTCATGAGTGTATCTATCTAATACATAATTATTCTTTATCGATTAATGATTGAGATTTATCGAGTGTATGATTTGGCTTGGAAACTTTAATAGAGTGAATCAAATAATAATGACTTGTACTAAGTTCATGTAGAATAATGTATTGATTATACCTTTTGCGATAATAAATCATTTTAAGTTTGTATTATAAATAATTCCAATAAAACTGCATATAAAATATCAGATCTTAAGACATAATCAATATTTCGTTATTGTTGGTTGGATGATAATGAATGACTCGTAACAGATCATGATGAAGGACATTTATGAGATCATAGAATGGATGGTACAATGAAGACAATTATCTAAAATGATGGGACGCCCTAACTAGAATCATATATGTCTTACCATATTGTTTCCGTTTATATTTGTCTTAAAACAATTACAGTTAATATTCAATTACCAGCGTAATTGTTCTGTCGATATATAGTGGATATGGGTGTATAAAAGACCTATCGACATCCTTGAGTAAAGATAATGTGTAAAAATAAAGTATACTATTAAGTACCAATTTTTTTTTCATGTTTGATATTGCTCATATCTCTTTCAATAAAGTAAATGTTAGATGATCATTCAGTTAACAAAATATCTTGTAAAAAAAACTCTTCAAAAACTAGTTAGAAGAAAATTTTTATCATTTAGAAAAGATTCTAGTAGAACTTAACTTTCTTAAATAAGATAGAGTCATATCATATGATTTTATGAAGTTTAAAGAGCTTAATGATAATCATTGATACACAATTCATTCACTTGCATAAACTGTAATTAGATATTTCATTATTAATAACTTAATACTATAGTTTAATCTTACTTTCTTTTCATTAGGAATTTCATCTGTTGATCTACATAAACAAATGTTAGCAAAAATTGACATATGTACAAATAATCGATTTTTCATATGTGATCAGATAAATGCTTATTAGTTGGTCAGATTGCTGAAAAATCTCTGTAAAAAATCTTGATGTAAAACAGATAGAGATTAGAATTTAGTTTATAAAGCTTTATCTGAGTTTTCAGAGATTGTTTTAGAATGTGAAATTATATACATAACAGCAAATTTTATTTTCCAACTCAAACAACAAAAATGAAATCAAAAGCTTTTGATCACCATATTTTTTTCATGATTTCAATAATTTTAATTGATATCATTAAATAAAATATGTGCCATTTGCACAATTGTTTATTTTTTTTATTCCAACATATGAAAAATTTATCGAATGAGAAAATTTTTGCATCATATGGTTTCATCATTAAGTCAGATATTCATATAATATAATGCGTACTTTAAGAAAAAATAAAAGAAAATTCAATTTTCAAATGATGTTTTCCTAGAGATCTAGGGAAAAAACAGCATCACACCATCATATAGACACGAGAAAAAAAAAACTTATGTTCAATTAAACAGCAGTTGACGATAGTAAATCAATTTCGTTTATTAATTGTTCGTTCTAAATAATAAAAAAAAAAAAAAGATAAGGAATTTATTTATATTTTTAATGAATAATACACATACACGTAAACAATATTTTATAAAATCATCTAAACTAATACTTCCAGAATGATGAAGATCAATTTTTTCAAATAAAACAGTTGAATGTTTTCGAATTGTTTCTTCAGTAACTGGTTGATGAATAAAAATATTTGGTCCAAGAAGATTATATAATGAACGAACAATCGTTTCAAATGTCTTATTAAAATAAATAAAAATAAGTAATATAAACGAAAATAATAAGATATATCATACTTGTTTTGTTAATTTACCATCATCATAAATATCATAGAAACGAAAGATCCAATGAAGTTTTTCCTTGATACTCCCACGCACCAAAATTGATAACGTTTGGATATAATCCTATGTCAAGGCAAAAGAGACTGATGATGTTTGTTGTTTTTTATTAAGAAAAGATGTATTAAGATACATTAGACTCAATAGGATTCTTTGGATAATATTTCATCATTAAATCTTTTCATTTAATATCAAATAACTTCATCATATTATTCTCGTAATTTTACTCAAAAACAATGTTCTCAAACTCTTTCTTATAAAAATAATCTAGAATTAATTGATATTATTTTAATCGTTCATATCTATCTTAAATCATGACTCGAATGACCAATAAGAAAGAAAAGAACTAAAATATTTTTCTTTCTCTTCTCTTAGTTATTGATTATTCTAATATTTATATGAGAAAATTACTTCAAATGTAAAATACATTCGTTTCCGTCTATCTAAAACACGAAATAAAAAACTTGTATAATTTTGACAATTGCCATGAGGAAAAAAATGTGAATAAATTGTTTGAAATTCTCGTTGAGTAACGGCACCCTTTGGACATTCCTATATAAATCAAAAGAATTTTTCTATTTCATACAAAATTTAAAGAAGAAGAAATATTTTTCATACCTGTTTAAAACCTTTATAAAGTAATCGTATTTCTGATTTACTAAATTTTGTTATTCGTACAATTTCTTCTATACTTTTTGGTACTTTACGTATTTCAGTGGGTAATATCGATGAATCGTCAGCATCCTCTATTGTAAACAAATATCAACAACATTAGCATATTACCAACTTATGTCAACATCATTTTAACATTCTCTATTTCTTCAATATAAGCAATCTCATTATTGTTTTATGATGTCTTGCTGCGTACATAAAGCACAATAAGAAAAATACGGAAGGAAGAAACTTGTTTCGACATATCTCATTATTCTTAGTCTCTATGCTATTCTGTCGATAAACAACAGATGTTCCATAGTTTTTTCTGCTATTATGCAAAGACAAGGAATATATTGTCAAAATATAGAAAATGCTCGTAGTCTTCTTCGAAACAAACCATATGGAACCATCTTTCCGATTTATTATCTACTTGACACTAGGATACTTATTTCAAGATATTACTAATGTGTCAATTATCAAATCAACACTCAGCATGACGTGGAATCAGGTGTCAGTTTAATCACTTACGCTCAAATGCTTCCATTGACATATTTAGTTTTGATGAATCGTATGACGATTGACTGATTGAATTTGCTAAGAAGTTTTCTTTTTTTGTTAGACTTTGGTTTGTTTCATTGAAGATAATAGTAGATTGTTACATATCGATGTATGCCAGTAGATGTAGAAATTGACGAAACTTGTTGAATAATATACGAAAGACGAAAGTGTATTGAAAAACTTGTTTTTTTTTTGTTTGTAATAGGAACCTGTTTTGCTCTATGTTAGTGTGTATATGCAGTTAAATAGATTGCTTTACTGCTTGATGATGGCGCCGGGTTTTTTTTTTTTTATTGTTTGATTTATCTTCTTCTGACACCCAGACAGCAATACACGATATGGAACAGAGAATAGAGAGAAATATAGAAAAAGAGGAAAAAAAATAATCTTTGTCTCTCAGCGTATTAGTACAGCGGACGCATACGACGAAGAGTATACTAAGTATATACGAGATTCTCAAACAAAGAGTGGAAAATAAGAGGAAATAAGAGCGAAAGTCAAGTCTACTCTTGTTAGACATATTGTCTCATACATCCATCTTTTTAATGATTAATCATATATGATTTATTAGAATTTCCAATTTTTTTTTCTCACACTAAATAAATATTCTTTATTTAAATATTGTCGACACTTTACATCAATTAGATGATATACTTGTTTGATTATCTCGGAAAAAAAAATTAATTCAACTGTTCAACACATCCTGTGATAAATAACAGATAAGTCAAATATCTCATACCAAACTTCATAAATTATCATTATCGATGATTATTCTTTCATAGAAAGCATGACAGATTAGTGAAAAAAACAAACAAAAATCTTAGAAAATAAGAAATACTTTCTTTTATATCACAATAATAAGCCATATGTATTATGATTTAGTTAAATTGACAAGAAAAATTATTTTGTATACTTAAAGTTAAAACAAATTTATCAAGTTGACATACGTTTTATTTATATTTTTATTAAGAATTAAAAAGAAAAGAAAAAAGAAATAAAATAAATTTAAACTTGAGGATTATTTTTGAAAAGATATTCAGCCTTAAAAAATAAAAATAAAAATAAAAAGATTTCAAATATACAAAAAAAAGAAAGAAAAATACGAACCACAAAATCAACTGGATCTTCAGGTCGTACTTGACAACATTCTAAACAATAGAAAAAAAAACAAAAGTCACAAAGAATTTGATTTTAAATATTAAATAATTCTACCAATTAATGCTTTTGTTAATGTTGGCATAACATGTGCCATAAGATAATTTCTCAATGGTGTTGATTGTGCATCAAGCATATCAAATTCTTCACGTTTTATTTGTTCTAATTTTGCTGTCCATTCTTTTTGTTTTTTCATTCGATCATTAGCTGCTTCTTGTTCATCTCTTTCACGTTCCTCGCGTTCTTCCCGTTCATGTTTTTCTTTTTCATTTAATTCTCTACGTTTTGCATGTTCTTGTTCTTCAGGTGTTGGACCATAATTATGAGGTTCTTTAACACGTTCCATTATTTTTTCAACTATATTTCGATGATTTATACTTCGATCATCATCAATTTCTATTAAAGAAAGAAAGAAAGAAAAAACAGTTTGAAATTGTTGTGTACGGTTATCTCTATAGGAAGAAAACTTAAAGACAAAAATGTAATTTAAAAAAAAAATGAAATTTTGTTTTGATAATATTAGAAAACAATCGTTTGCGTAGTTAATAATCGACAAACAAAGATTTGATGAAGTAAATCTGGATCTTATTTGTGCTTAGCATCGAGATGATCCGAGATCAAATAGAAGGACATATTTGTTGATACTAATATTAATAATCAAAAGCAAATGTACAAAACATGATTGAAATCTTATCAGATTCCATTGTCTTTTATGTTTTTGATACATTAGTAGAACAATTGTTATCTCTGATAATCAACAAAAACAAATTATTCTTCGATCAATAAGTTTCTAGAACAGCAGACAACGTCTGACAAAGGTCATATTGACTAAGAATAATAACTTTATTATTTTTTGGAAATATGTACCATTCAAATATGTTTTGTCTAAGAATAATAGTAAAAATCATTGCTTTATAGGCAAAATTTTATATTGAAAACCGGTTATTTGATCTTTCCGAAAGTACCTAACATTGTGTTAAAAATTCAATAAAACAATCATGACTCAACTCTAAAATCCCATGAGGACGAATTCTTTTAGACTTTTGCTAGTCTCATCAATGCATCATTGTCGACTCACTATAAACTCAAACAGCTGATTCCCTCAAGAGTAAATAGATTTTCTAAGACTTTCAAACGTAAGACTACAAATAAAGTTAATAAAAATTTTATGCATTGATCATTGAAAACTACTAGGATTTGTATCAATTGTCAATACTAAAATTAAAATATTGATTAATATTCTTACTAATTGTTTCGCCTGGTCGATCAGCATCTTCGAAAAATTTTGCTGGATGTGTATCATCTCCAAGTTCATTATAAATTTTTAAACGACGTTTAAATTCTAATTCAGTATTATGTGTACCAGCGACGACTTTTTCTGGTAAATGCATAATACGTTGACGAAGATNCTACTAGGATTTGTATCAATTGTCAATACTAAAATTAAAATATTGATTAATATTCTTACTAATTGTTTCGCCTGGTCGATCAGCATCTTCGAAAAATTTTGCTGGATGTGTATCATCTCCAAGTTCATTATAAATTTTTAAACGACGTTTAAATTCTAATTCAGTATTATGTGTACCAGCGACGACTTTTTCTGGTAAATGCATAATACGTTGACGAAGATATTCATTACTTGCATCGAGTATAATAACATGTTCTAAAAGTATCGAAAAAAAAAAGAAGTTCGATTTAATTTTTAAATAAAAATATATATGAACGAACCGGGAATAATACGTTCATTTACTGGTGGCTTTTTATCTTCAGCATCTTCTTCTTCTATATTTCAATAAAAGAAAAATTCTAATAAAATTTTGAATTTTCTAAAAATTTTTACCTTCTTCACCAGACGCTACAACAACAAAAAAACAAGACAAAAGAAATAAAAATTATAGAATATTTCTATTTTACCGCCAAATAAACTTTGTGCTTGATCCAATGTTTTTGGATAACCGTCAAGTATATAACCTTGATTTTGACATGGTGGTGACATAAGTTTTATTTTTAAAATTTGTGTCAAAATATCATCATCCAAACGTGCTGAGAGGAAAAGAAGATACAAAATGAAAATTATTCTAATATATAAAAAGAAATGAATTTCTTTTTATTACCATCTTTTGAATCACGTCGAACTTCTTCAAGTTTTTCTAAAATATTTCGTGCTTCTTCAATACGTTCTGCTAATGTTTCATCAACATCTTGATCATCAGCTTCTTCTTCATTTTGTTCACTTTCACCATCCCGTTTAACTAATTGTTCCTAAAAACAAAAAGATTTTATTTCTCAAAAGCAAAAGTTTTTTTTTTTTTACAAGTTCATTTTTTGTGTCTTCAATAACATCTTTTATTTGAAGATGATGTAATTTATATTCTTGTGCTAATTGTTTTGAAATAGTCGTTTTTCCTGATGCTGGTGGACCAAGAATACAAATTTTAATTGGCTATAAAGAAAAATAATAAATATTATTCGAATTTGATTGTTTTTTTTTCGTCTGGTTTTATTTAAATTACTGTTAATTTTCGTTGAATACGATATTCATCAACAATCTTTTGAATATTTTCTGTTATACCATTTTCACAATGCCATTTAATATTCATTTGTTCACGAATAAAAATTGGTTCGAATTGCATGTTGGCAAGTAACATATCATAGTCAGCTTGCTAATAAAACAAATATTAAATATTTAATTTAAGATTTATAAAAAAAAAAGGAGTTTCGGGAGCGATCTGCTGCACTCTGTTGTAAACAATTTTAAATTTCATTTGCTCGTCAAGATCATTTCTGGATTTTTATTCGTCTAAAAAAAAATTTCTTCTCAAATTTTCATAGTCTCTTTAGGCTTTTTGAATAACATTTTTAAACAAAATTTATGAATGTAACAAATCTGAATAAAAAATATATGTATAACTTAAAGAAAATTCTTTTACCGATATATCTCGATTGAGCATTGCATCTTCTTGATCAACAATTTTTACTTTACCCATTCCAAGTGTTTGACTAACTTTGCGTGTAATACGTATTAATGTATCTTTACTTGTATCAGCAGCAACGACATAACGTGTTTTCAATTGACGATCAGCCAAATTTTGTAAAACACTACATATAAACAAAATTATTCAAAAAAACATTATTATTCATATAAATACGCAGCAAGATCTATAACATGAATTGTTGGTAAGAAATTTCCACCTTTACCAAATACTTGAAGTTCAGGTGCATTATGCCATGCTGATTTAAACATATAATGAAAAACATTTTCTTCCATTCCATATGTTAAACCAGTCGCAGCAACATATGTAATTAATTTTTTTTTATTTGTTAAACCAAGTTTAGTTATTAATTTTTCAGCACTATGATGTTCTTTAAAATTTGGATGAGCACGACGACGACGAAATTCATCTTCTGAAAATGGCACTTCATCCTAATGAGAGTAAAATAATAATAATTATAATTATAATGATTAAAATATGAAAGAAAAATAAACAAAAAGAAAATTATTTTACTTCATTGGGTTGTGTCTTTGCCCATGTCATTATAGTTGAAAGAAGAATAAATGTTATTGGATGATCAAGTTCATTTATAATTGATTCTAATTTTTGACAAGTCCATACAGCTTCATCAATCTTGAGAAGAAAAAAAGATATTATTTAGCTAAATGAATGCTTAAGGAAAATCATTTTGATGACTAACATAGCCTTTCATATTCTCTGTTCATAATCAAATGATGATTANGGTTGTGTCTTTGCCCATGTCATTATAGTTGAAAGAAGAATAAATGTTATTGGATGATCAAGTTCATTTATAATTGATTCTAATTTTTGACAAGTCCATACAGCTTCATCAATCTTGAGAAGAAAAAAAGATATTATTTAGCTAAATGAATGCTTAAGGAAAATCATTTTGATGACTAACATAGCCTTTCATATTCTCTGTTCATAATCAAATGATGATTATGAATATTATGACCCGATCGACACGAAAATTTTAGATATTGATTAAATATTTAAAATAACAATATGTTTTAGTCTATTATGTGAGTGTATTGCAGGATTATTGTACCTTGTTGTAAAAACAGTTTTTGACTACTACCGAGATAGATAAGACTCATTTAAAACTCATGAAAATACTTGAAATTGTAAGCAGAAAGTACTTTGTCTGCATACCATGATGTACAATTAAGACTCATATAATGTATATTTATATGATATGACATCATAAAGCACAAAATGACTTCCATGAGACACCCTATTTAGAGTTATTTCACAGTAACTTTGATAGTACTTAAGATAAGAACTGAACTAAAATATATTATATTAGCGTTGACCTTAAATGTGACGCATTACACACATTATTATCTTGTGTGACACATTAATACTATTTTTTTTCTTTTTTTTTTTATGAACTCTAAGTTTTCCGACGCTGATATTTCCAATGTTAGTTGATTACAATAAATTGATAAGATGATCAAAGTGACATGTCAAGCTGCATATACCATAGAGATGTTATAGGTCAAAAACAATGTAAAATCTCGTGTGACATTTAGCATGTCAATCAAATTTTTCAGTTTCCCTTTCTAGTCTGGACTAACAAGAAACAATATAATTGTCTCGTCTTTTTTTTTTTCTATGAGTTTTTCTCTCATTTACTTGGCTCATTTTTTAATCTCACGTGATAGAAAATCGAATAAAGCCTGTACATTTCAGATGTAGAAAAAAAAATGCCAATTAGTGTTATATTTGAAAAGTGCAGATTGTTTTAACAGTAGATGGCGTAAAAAACTTCATCTTATAGACTTTATTAAAAATAAATTTCTGATTTTTTTTTTGTTCGGTAGTGAAGATATGACCCTATACTGAAAATCTGATAGAATTCTGAAACTCTTAATTAAATAGAAAGATGTCATACTTGTTCAGGATCTTGAGTAATATCGTAAATGATAACATTCATTTCTTTAAGATAATCAGCTAGTTGATTACGATCTTTATACTAAAAAAAGAAAACAAAAAAAAATCGGTAGATATAATTTGACATTTAATTTAAATAATACTTGAATAATTTCTTGAACAAATGGTGGTCGTTTATAACCTTGACTATTTTTAATTGTTCCTGATACTTTCCAACCATCATCAATAGGATGTTCATCATATAATTTTTTTTGTTTTTCTTCAGCTTGTTCTTCCTCAACAGCTTCTTCTTCTTCTACAGCTTCACCGGTTGCACCCGGTTTTGCTCGTGCAAAAATCTTCAAATGACCAAAGATTTTTATTTTATAAAAAGCAAATTAAATTTAACAACTTACTCGAGCAATATGTTTTCCATGATATGAATCAAGATGATTAATAAAAATTTTCTTGGGTTTTTGTGGTACTGCTTCTTCTTCTTTTAATTGTTCTTCACCTACTTGTTCCTCATCTGAGTCGTCAGCCATGATCGAATGTAAAGTGATAATGTTTCAAACAAAAAAAAAACCATTTGGTACTTTAGTATCCAAGTTACATCCTCAATGTTAAGCAAGTTTATCGATTTATAGATGTCGTTAATGACTTTTATTTTCAAAATTTTTCTGTAATGTAATTTATTATTATGAAGAACAAAAGCAACCAGTCACAAAGAATAAACAGGATAAATTATATAGAAGTTCAAGTTCTTCTGAAAGTGAACAATTTAAAATTCTTCAGGATTTTCAAGACTATTCTCGATAGCATTTGAGAATTTGATTTTTCCAATGCCTAAATCATAGCTTATCGAATTATTAGGTATTTTCGAAAGTAATTCTGATAAAATTGAGAGCCTAATTAGGTGTAAAATAATTGGCTGTTTATATCAGTTATTAGAAAGAATCCGCAATGGCATGGTAAACCAAGCTTTAGAAATCATCATATAAAATCGGGTCTTTCAACTAAAATCCTTGTAATTAAACATGCGTGAAAGCTTTAACGTAATACAACTGATAGAAGTAATTAGAGAAACTATTACATAGTAAACGCATGTGAGAATAGATCTTTGAGCGCAGTGGAGTCAGAAATAAATTTTAGTTTCAGAAATTCGTGTAAGCCATCGCGTATTATAATAGGAGAAAAAAAGAAAATGTCAATTATTGTCTACTTTAAAGAGAAACATCTTTTGTTTTCAATCGAAATATATCGTAATTCCTTTAAAACAACAATAAATTTCTTGACAATCTTTTATAAATACCTATGACCTATTCGCCCGTTTTCCTTTTCAAATAATGCAAATTCCGCTAGTGTACTATCGTTATTAGAACATTAAATAAAATATGGAGTTTTTGTTGTTGATTTTATGCATCAATATAAAATATGAGTAGAATTTTCATGAAGATTTCTTCATCTCAGGAGTAGTTGTTATATTTGACGAGAACAACTCCTCCATTCACATATAACAAAATTTTTCTTTGAGATCTTTTCGACTTTAAAGAAGGCTTCAAGAAAAAGATCTTCAGTTCTCTTGGTAACGATCTCGATGCAAAATCTCTAATAATAATAATATTTAGAGAATGAAGACGGCAATTTATATGTTACTATCGTATAATTTGAAAAATTCAAAGAACATGATAACTTTTTTATACAAAGTTGAATTTATTATTTTTTCCAGTATTAGGATGTACGGTTTAATCGTTTAGATTCAACTAAGTTTGCTGTAAAAATTTTCTAAAGATCTACGCAGAATCGAACTTACTGAGAGATAATATCGTCTGATTTATATTCTTGTTAAGATGACTAAACGAAAAACATATAAATAACTTGGATTCATGCTAAAATTTTACACATTGGTTCGATTCATTTTCTTTGACGAATATCAGCATATTGTCCTTCTATCCTTTTACATGGTATCATAAGTATTAATAAATAATATAATAAAACTGAGAATATAACATTTGTTTTCGATTGCCAAAAAATACACTCATACATTCGATTACTCAGGGACCATAACTCATGGATTCCTTTTGGTATTAATTTTTGGAGCTGAGGTTTGCGTTGGGATTTGAAGGACAGATCTACCTTTTGTCTCTTTCTGGTTGAGTCGCATCACTAGTACAGTAGATCGTTGTTGATGTTAGTTTATTTTATCAAATCTCAAAGCTTTGAATCTCGATAAAGAAAGCGTTTGGTGTGAAATTTATATCATAGATATATATATATTGTTACGAAAACGACCATATAATTTTTTCATGATTCATGAAAGGTTATAATTCTTTGTTGAAATCAACGATGATATTGAAAAGCAGTGTTTGTCAATATTTTTCCTTCGAAAAAAAAAAACTTTTGGGCCATCCTATATATCGCATCAATGATTTCTGTCGTGTCTTATATAAATTAATTATTTTCTGTTGATATTCTTTTCTTTATTTTTAGTCGCATCAAAGAAAAGATAGAGATTTAGCTCTGCAATGTTTTCTTTCCAAAACAATGATGTACGGATTGATTCCCTTGTTCCCCCAACAGAACACATTTCTTTTATCTTTCTTTGAAGGTACTTTTTCTTTATAGGTAATGATAGCAAAAGCAATGCTCTGCTCTTCTGTGATATTTGATCATTCTCTAACTAATACCATCGTAATAAAATTTCGATAAAAGGTGTTGGTTATGACATGTCACGATAAAGTTAGAACATATTATCCTCGATGTATATTCAACTTTTGCTCTTCTCACTGCAATAGATAAGAAAGTTACATTTTTGTTTATAAAAATGTTTCTATAAGTAGCTATTTATCTCATAGGGCTTTGCCATCTCAAGCGAAGCTCTGATATCGTTTGAGGGTGGGTGTGGGAGATGATCTACCTCACACTCATCCACATCCACCCACAGATGAAGCAGCAAGTTTGTATATCAGAGTGTTTCAAACAGTAAAGGAATGTGTATTTAATATTACGGGTAAAATACTATAGAAAGTTATTTTTACTAAATCTGGTTGCTCTGTGTTTTAAGTATTCGGTACGAAGTTGAGCAATTTGCTTGGTGACGACGCAAAAGCATAGAGAAATACGTGAACATCGAATAATAGTTCCTGTTGGAAAATGGAACATGATCTTTTAATATTATAATTGTCATTCGGTGATGATGTGATCGAGAAAGCTGCATGAACTTGATATTCTGGTGCGAAGGTGTCGTAATTGAATGTCCATCAACAAACAATGGTCTTGAATCACGTGATAACAAAATAAATTATCTTTATCAAAGTTTCTTGCTACTATGGAAACAATTTAAGATGAGTTTCAAAGATTTCCTAAAGTTAATATTCAACAAGAACAAGAAGCATGGAAGTGGTTAAAAGGCCGGAAATAAACATTGTAGTTCACCTTTATGGTTTCAAGAATAGGAAACATTATCATGGAAAACATTTAATGATTTGGGTGTGGATGTGAGGTGAATGATTATTTACACCCACATCCCAGAGGAGAACAACATTTGAAAAAAGAGATTTTTGGTAAAAGCTGTTTAGAAGACTTGAACATGCATCGGCCCCATAGCAGACGATGAAGATACTGTTTCATGATTGTTCTCCCGTGCACACTTTTTTGCTATGTCTTGTTATCTTTAAAAAGAAATATCTGCTGAAGAGATAATAGGAATAAATGGACACTTTTTTCCTTAAATCAATAAAAGATGGGTGTTGTCATTGCTTCGAGATAGCAAAATCAAATGTTGCATGTTTTCGTGAAAGATGAAGACTTTGCTCTGTTTAGTGTCTCTCTCTTTTTGGTTTCTGCCGTTAGCAATCGATTCACTTCGTTTGATAGCTGTTGGTCATCGCCAATCAATTGAAGCATCTGTGAGCTATACAACATGGTTTAACCAGTTTAATCGTACTGATTTATATAAATTGCGATCACACGAACCAACACTCATTGTTTTTGGTGAACTCACAGGACTCACGTCAGCCTTTATTGGAACACGTGGTCAAGTTGCTCGAGCACAAGCTGGAACAGTTCAAAATGCATTCTCATTGATGGCGAAAGCCTACGAGAAACAAATTACATCTTACTTGAGTGAATACCCGACGATTTCGATCACAAATGCCCTTGAACTATCGTTGAGCGATGTCATGTGGAGAGCATTTAACCAAACATTTTCATCGTTAGCTCGGTTACTAAATGCTACCATTGTTTCAGCCACATTTGGTCCTCGAATTACTAGATCTACAGATCCAAAAGATATTGAATTATATGGTGATCCTGACCTTTATCCCAATCAAACAGAGGTCTATCTACCATTAACAAAAGAAATTTATAATACAGCTCATGTTTATGCACCAAATGGTAGTCTGATTGCCAGTCGTGATAAGTATCATTTGACTCCAGCAGAGATTGAATTACTGCAATTGACTCCAGGAAAACTCGAAAATAATACAGTAATAAAGCCTAACAATACGTGTATAGCTATTTGTTTGGATGCTTTTTATTTGGATGTTTTGTCACATCTTGATTCTCAAAATTGTACTATACTCATTCAACCATCATTTAATGATCAAATGTGGGCAGCAAATTTATCTTCGCAATCTCCTATCTGGGTGCCAGTTGATTGGGCACATGGTCCGCTAGCACTGTTCGAAAAGACACAAAATATCCAATTTTCTATCAATCCAATGGTTACTGGAAATTTATTCAGTGATATGATTGTTGATGGGCAGTCGACAATAAATCAACGTCTACTGCGAGGAATAACAGCATTGAACAAACAGGATGATTTGTATATTGGCTTGGATCCTGTAGATGTGCAGGATATCAGTGGATTTCAAACATTGACACTGGCTAAATGGGCACGAGATGATCCGAGAGAGAAAAACTTGACGAAACAAGAACGACGACAGCTACTATATCAATATGCTCTAGAATTGGCTCCTGATTCAAAATCGAAAAATGAAAACAAATATGCTGACACCGTCATATGGGCCGATGTGATCTTGTAGATGATGGTCCTTACATTGAGTGTTTACACTACTAATCTAAAAGAAAAATGACAACTTTTCAAGTGTGAAGAGTGAATTTTTTAAATATTGTTCATGCATGTATCTTGTTCTGCTCTTTCACTCATGATTCATTTTATAATTTATTATTTTTAATGTAATTTAAAGCTAACAAACATTAGAGAGATTGTGTTAAAAGACTGAATAAAAGAGCTAACTTAATTAAGTTATTAGTGAACACTGTCGAAATTCTTCCGACATCAATGTGCTTAGGAAGGAAGGAGGACAATGTGACATCGATGAGTCACCGTGCAAAGCATTATGTTGGAAGAATATCAGTCATAATATTAAAGAAAAGTTTTTTCTTGAGCTTAAGGTAAAAGTTTTCCCTTCGTTCGATTTTCCCGCTGTAAGCAATTGAGGTCTTATTGTCAAGTGTTAGCTTGAAATTCGATCCACCCATAGATATCACGGTGGTTCGAGGACCACACTATTCTAGCCGAAACAGTTACTTTTTTCATCACTTATTAGATTTTTTAAAGAAAGATTAGCTTTATCTTATGAGATCAAAAAATGAGTAGTCAAAGGAAAACCACTTGAATGTCTTCTATCCAATGAATACTTCGATCAAATTGAGGCACTTATTCTTTCTTTCTATTGAAAAGCATGTTTCGATGCTGAGCTGTAGAACAAAGAATGCGAGTATGAAATAAAAACCAAACCAGTAATGACTAACGAATGAACTGCCAACAGTGAATAATTGACAGAAGTATTGTAACAATTGAAAAAAAAACGAAGAGTTCTAGACGATCAAAGACAGTACAAAATCGTCAAAATGAATGGAGAGACTGAGACAGATTCGTTTCAACTAAGTTTTGATATTCAGGAGAGTTTTTTTGCATCTTTATAATCTACTCTGTGGTCCTACGAATATTCGAATGTGAGTTCTACATTTAAAAACATTGAGTCAATTGGCAAGTTTGCCTTCAATAGTGACACACTTCTACGTGTTCCTTTTTCGACATATTTCTCATTGATAGATTTAAGATAAGATGATGTGAAACAAAAGTGAATCAAATTTTTTTGTTATAAATCTCTTTCTATTTCTTAGTCAGCCAGTCATTCATTTCACTACTAAAGAGAAATCCTTTTTGGTTGTGGGTGTGAATTTATGGGTCTTCCATACACCTACTCATTAAACTCATAGCAACATACCCACATCCACTCTTGTTTTCTTCATAGAAAACCAAAAAGAGAACTCTGAATTTGTATTTACTGGAAGAGTCTTTCGTTGGTTTAGAGTATGTTAGAGAAATAAATTCTCAAAAGTTTCACCAAATTCTCTTCGATAACGACAGTGACGATTCCTTTTTCTTTACTTTAGTGATTTTCAACATTCCGGTCAATGCCTGATGGGCACAGAATGGAGTGACTGTTGCTGGAGACCATCAATGATGCAAAGTCACTAGTCAAATCACCGACCCTCAGGTTCTCTTCATTGATGATTATCAAATAATGACCATTGCTGACCGTTGGAATAATCGAATTGTTCGGTGACACATTGGCGATAGAAATGGACAAATCGTAGCTAGTGGCTATGACTCAGGAAATACAATGGATCGATTGAATTCTTCAATCGATGTGTTGATCGAAAAAGAGACAAATAGTCTCATTATTTGTGATACGCGAAATCGGCAAGTCCTACGATAGTCTCATCGGAGTAGTGCAACGTATGGAGAAATCCTTGTCGGCAGAACCATTTGTTTTGGATTGATCATAGATGATCAGAGATATCTCTACGTCTCTGAAAGGTGTGGGTGTAACGAAGAAAGACATTAACACTCACACTCCACAAACCATATTGCAAATCAAATCATTGTCACTAAGCACTCCTATTCTTTCAGTCAAATAGGACAAAATTTTATTAATTAGTAACATAAATTATACACATAAATGACAACGAGTTTATGTTTTCATTTATTTTCTAGTGAGCCTTCTTCAATAAAAGCGCTTCGAATTCGACAGATATACAATCATAGAACTTGTCTCTTTTATTTGATGCCAAATCTTATTTTTACATATTAAGTTTGAGAGTGGGTGCAAGATTTGTATGTAAGGGCAAGTGTGAATGTTCTGGGCATACTCAAACCTACTACTGATCTGATTCTCACATCTTCGATATATTATGAGGCTATCCTAATTTTGAGCTGGTGCTGCTCATCAAAAATATCTCATGATTTTGATGATGGATTCAAATATGATAAGATTGGGGTAGTATTGAAGATGCATTCTGACCTAGAAACTATCAAATCGATCTAAAACCATGACGAAATGACTTAGCGTAAAATTCTTCATCGAACTCTATATTACTGTTGACAATAAACAAATCAGTCTATTTGACACTTGTGTGCCTCATTCTTTATTTAGACTTCATTTTGAACTTAAATCGTCTGGAAAACTATACAACGATGTTTATTTATTTTTTATTTCATAGATAAAAGAAAAGTCATAGCAATGTTTATGATCAGTACATAGGATACAGGAATGTACGAAATTGAAGCTCGTGAACTGGGAGTGGTCGTTACAAACGATGTATTGGTTTCCATAACGGAATAGTTCAGTGGTAGATGAAACTCCCTTTTGAATAGTGTGAATACCGATATTAGCATTTCATTGTTGTTACATTCAGGTTGATTACAGAATAGAGTCATATTTGTTTTAATTGTATTGAAAAAAGAGTACGTTTGTTCAATGATTATCATATCTTGTATTTTTGATGTGTTTGCACATGGTAAACGGTTGTCAATATGAATAAATTGCTCCTGTGTTGCTAGACTTTCTTCCATACGACCCTGACAATAACTGACGCTATTACATGTATTATTTGCACATTTAACTCCAGCTGGATTCGGTTTGTCAGTGTAGAGTAGTTCACTTAATTTTTGTCGAACAGCTAATGCATCGAATTCTAACAATGCAGGACTAAACAATTCGTTAACAAACTTCCAGGCACAATTATTTGACATTGAACACCTGTATCTAATTATAGATTTAGACGCATTGGTATTGATTCCAAGTTTTGTTTCGATGCTTAAAGAGTCGGCTCCTTCATGATCTACAATCATTAGAAGGGCAGCGCCATCTTTCAATTCAAAATCGAGTTCCATAGTGAGTAAACACTGGGACTTGTCTTGTTCGACGAATTCGTGACATATGTTTTCTTGTATACTGAGATTGAATGATCCAAATATGAAAGGGCACTTTGTTCCACAGCGAATAGATTCAATCAAATCAATGCGAATAGAGAAGAATATGAAAAATATTGCTGCGCCATATATCATTCTTGTTTCACGGATAAGATACATCGTGTAGCTTTTGATGCTCTTTTTATAGTATATCAAATGAGTGCGTCATTTTGTCATTGAGAGATAAAAAACTTGCACAATGGTTGTGCAATTCTCACAAACACAAAGAAGGAGGATACGTCAGCACGCCGTACAGGAATATAATATCAGGTGTAATTTTTATTGGTGCGTTGGTGGTTTTTGCCGCAGTATACAGCTGAGAGTAACACAAGAATATGATTAGCTAACAGTGGCAACAGAACGCCACATAAAAGAACAGAAACAGTGCTGCGTAGGTGAATCTATTAGCATCCGTCTACCACACTCAGATATCTATCTTTGCCCGAAAGCAAAAAATCTGGTTCAAACTCTTTGAAAATATGTGCCCATATTTTCGTGTAGTTCATGGTAAAAGTTTCAGGCGAAAATATTGAGCTGTTCAAGATTTATCAACATATCAGGGTTCAAAAAACGAAATCTGGCTTCATGTTAAAATGTAGCGAGCATCTGGTACTAGAACTCAAGAGACTCGATTTATTTTTGAAAACTATGTTTTTTTCCTCTACATGAAAGCTTTCATTACAATTCTGAAAAATTATCATAAACAATGGCGAAAAAATTTTGTTTTTTCGACAAATAATTCAAAAATGAAAAATCAGACTATGCTAAGTTGTAGAGTATAGTTTTCTCTTGAATTTATGAGCACTTCGAGCTGTATCACGTAAACTGGCAAAGAAGTTATTCGAATAATAATAGAAAACCCATTTTGAGAAAACTATGTAATGAATTTTGGGTGGGTGTGGGATGTGGATGTTGGTGTGGCTATGAGAGTGGGTGTGGGGAGTGGGTGTGGGCGTGGATGTGGGTGTGGGTGCGCATGTGATTGTCTGAGTGATTGAAATGAAAACCCACACCCACACCCACGCCCTGTGTTCTCAATCATATAAAAATATAAATATCAGCGATGCATTAACAAAGAGTCTTCTCGAAATTATAGTGATTGAACAAGAAGACTACCCTGCCTTCTGGCTACCTTTAGATGTAGGATACAGTCCGAAGACCGTTACGAAAGATCGATATTGTTTTTCTACAACTATTGCTAGCTGTAGCTCTGAACAAAAGGCTAGCCTGGCTGAGAGTACTTCCGCTCGTTGACCTCTTCCTATACACTAATTAGCCACATACTAACGGCAACATCCCATGCATATCACAACGCAAAAAACATGCTATCGTACGGATAATTCACGACAAATAGCCATTAGTGACTCGTCTACGGTTATTCTATGTTTAATGGCGTCAAGGCTCGAACGCAGTACCTTGATAGTATGCTTTGAACAACCTAACCACAGTCATAGGAGTTCATAGTAATTGAGAATAGTTTATTCTAGAGATTTTCAGATTGCTGATCGATTTACAGGCACAATACTATTTTTCACGGATACACGTTTATCTGTTCGCAGTATTGTGTGAGTATTAATTGATACGATCCTAAGACTACAGTAAAATTGGAGAACTTGTTTAGTTGTGGAGACACCTTTATTAGAGGTATACAAATAGGATTATGCCAAATCGTCTCCTAAAAAAATTTACATAAGATTTAGAAACGAAACACGGGTGTGGGTGTGGGTGTGGGTGTGGGTGTGGGGTGGGGGTGGGGGGGGGTGGGGGTGGGGGGGGGGGGGGGGGGGGGGGGGGTGGGTGGGGGGGGGGGGGGG
>CAJNSZ010000476.1:0-71709 GCA_905329745.1 Rotaria sp. Silwood2
CTCAGCTACAACAATTGGAATTTCATTCTAATACCTCAATCGGTAATATGTTACCATAAGCATTTAAAAATAGAAGCCACTGAGTCGACATGTGAACCGATGAGTCCCGTAAAAATTTGCACGCTTGATTTGATGTGTGCATCTGGTTCATTCCTTTCGAACCTTTTCAACTTCAACATTCCAAGGTGTCTGACTGATTTGTCATAAAACTCGACTGAAATCTTATTTTAGCGTTATCTGACCACTGTAGAAAAGTTTCTTGTAAATAATTGTTCGGCTTGTGAAAAGAGTCAGTCATTCATTTTTTTCTAACACCATATCAATAGATAGAGTGTGATAGATGGCGCAAATTTACGTATTCGGATTTCACAATTCTAACGCCAATGGGAATTGATCGAATGAATGTGACTGGCTGACCAATTTCAGAGACCTAAAGTTGTGTACAACTTTAAAAATAAACTGAAATCAGAATATGGCATTTAAATACGTAAATTTGCACGATCTATCACACTCTATCTATTGATATGGTGTTAGAAAAAAATGAATTACTGACTCTTTTCACAAGCTGAGCAATTATTTACAAGAAACTTTTCCACAGTGGTCAGATAACGCTAAAATAAGATTTCAGTCGAGTTTTATGACAAATCACTCAGACACCTTGGAATGTTGAAGGTGAAAAGGTTCGAAAGGAATGAACCAGATGCACACATCAAATCAAGCGTGCAAATTTTTACGGAACTCATCGGTTCACATGTCGACTCAGTGGCTTCTAGTTTTAAATGCTTATGGTAACATATTACCGATTTACGTTTTAGAATGAAATTCCAATTGTTGTATCTGATAGAAGAAAGTCTGCTCTATAATAATCACTATGTCACTAAGTCGGGTAATAGGCCATAAAAGCACTATTTCGAATCAAACTTTTGGAATTTTATTTTCGTTTTTTTTTATGCACTAGTATGTATCGTCGACGTTCAACAACTCAAGCGTGAATTGAAAGCTATATAAATGGATATGCTAGGTTATGGGAAGTAATTATATGTAATTATAATTAATTTTTTTTTCAAGCTCTGTTGAAAAATAATTTACAACGCAAAGTTGGATCAATTTTAAGATCTCGTAGTTATGACAAAGCTTCGATCAAGCATATGAGACCTGTGTCTCGAAAAAAAGACTTATGTCTACTGTGTGATTGATATTCTCTGGGATCGCGCATATACAGCTAATACTTTTCGACTTCTTTAGATCTCATAGGATAATTTCAATTACATGTCGTCTTCTACACATTCGCACGAACGTATTTTCTCTGGATCCTAATTTACAAATCGATTCACATGTCTACTCTTAATATTTTCACTTGTTTTCTGAGTAAACTGAAGGACTGATATCTTTTCAATGGAGTGAAATTACTAGATACACATAGACAGCCTAAGTATTGACTAGGTACACAGATAAATGCGACTATAATGGGATAGATAAAACTTTGGTTAGAAATATAAGTAGTTTAACCAGATCAGGCCAATTGGAGAGATTGGGCTTCACTTTTTCGTTCTTTTTAAAACAACACAAACTTGACCTTGTCGTTCCGCACTCAATCAACAAATGCATCAATTGCAGCTATTGAAAGCTTCGCTTCACTGTTTCTGCTGCTCGAAACTATAAAGACTCGGCTTGGTCGCAATGCGAATCGTCACAAAATGCATTAATCGAATCAAGCAGAAAAGAGAAACTTTTATTCAAAGCTGCTTTTCAAACATACATAGACTTGTCCTTGTCACAACACACGCAACCAATACATGTATGAATAATGGCAAATAAAAACAAGAACTTCATTTTTCTCCTTCTGCTCGAAAAATATATGGCTTCATGTTTGTTTGAGTCGAGCGCTTAACAATAGATGAGATAAGAACTGCCTAAAAACTGCATTAATAGTGTTACTTTTGAAACACTAAGCTGTTTTATTTTGTCCTTGGTTTCGAAAATGTGGTGATCAGCTGGCCTCATAGCAAACACCAGCAGCGAATTCACTGATATTGGTTAACACAAGAGATGTGTTTATTTATCAGGTTCTTTCTGAACAGTACACATATTCGGATTCCCGACAACGCTGACTAGAAGAAACTTATTCTTAACTGTAGCGATAAACGATGGTTCAACTATTCACACGTATCTCAACAAAAAAGTAACCATACGATGAGTTCCCTCGGAGATCACACTATCGAGAAGTGTATTAATTGTGAGAAACAATAGAGCTCGTGGTTTTTCTCATTTCTCTTCAATATATAAGCACAATCGGTCTTCTATAAGAAGAAACATTAGTAAGGTACTTCGAATGAATGAACGACAGAAACTATCAATTTTTTCGTACATTTTCGACAAAAGATTGCACGTCGATTTACTTGGAGCGCAAACTATAGAGAAATGTACGAATGATTTACAATCAAGGCATACTCTCTCGTCTTCATGCTGCACTTCGAAAAATATACAAACTCACCCAAACGTCGCTATAAGCGGTGCAGAAATGCATGAGTAATGTAAGGAAGAAGCATTCCTAGTTGATAATCTACTTTCGAGATATTAGATTACCCGGAAGAAAACCTCAGTGGGCCCAGAGCTGGGCAAGTACGAATACATACTCGTAGTCGAGTACGTTTTTTGTGGTACTCGTACTCGAGGGTTTAGTACTCGAGATCCTAAACAACTATATTTTGACACAAGATGAATGTTATGCTACTGCTAATTTTGTTGCTCCTACAGTTTTTGGCATTCTTTTTGATCTTGAGCATGAACGTGCTTCTTCAAATTTATCTCTTATATCTTTATGTGAAGCACTTGTTTCTTCTATTAAAGCTCGTTTTATTGATCTTCTTTGTCATTTCGAAATTGATGTACTATTTGCTTCTTATCCTATGTCTGAACGTTTTTCTGATTCTATTTTTCTAATTGCACCACTTCTAGATGCACGCTTTAAGTTGTTATGGCTCGATAATCTTCAAGGTGTAGTAAAGTTGCGTGTTATCGAAAAAATTCATGCTGCATTCGTTCGTTTTTCCTCTAAATTGACTTTTTCTATGTTACTGAACGAAGGAGCTGATGAGCCGAACGTAACTGAACAGGATGCTAGTGATAAAATTACACAAAATTTTGATCCCATAACAAAAAGAAAATGCCTTTTTCCTTACTTGAGCAGTACAACAAAAAATTCTTTTGATGAGCAAGCAAAAATGTTGGTAGAAATTTATGCTTTTCTATCGGAAAAAAGTAATGAATCTAATTTGATTTTCCATAAAAAAATTCATCCTACTCTATATGAACTTGGTCTGAAATACTTGTCAGTGCCAGTTACATCAGCTCCTATTGAACGAATATTCTCTCAAAGTGGTTTTGTAATGCGTCCACATCGCGCGTCATTGACTTCAAAAAGTGTATGCTTGCTTACTTTTCTTAAATGTAATGAACTTTTGTTGTTCGTACTCAAAAAAGTTTGTACTTGCCCAGCTCTGAGTGGGCCAAGAAAAAATCTCAACAATTTGTGCTACTGGTTATTTTTTTCCGAGTTAAAAATGTTTTACCAAGATTTCAGTCTGAAGTGGAGTAAAGAAAGAACAAGTCAAATAATGATATTTCGAGACGAAACTTCACTCATATGCACGTCTCATGACACTTAGCATGCTTTTTAAAGTCGTAGCTCTAATGGATACATCCATCAAAAGACATAACATTTCTAAAGCAGGCACATATTTCACGAAAAATGTGAGAAAATGCTGTTTCTTTAAGAATACAATACACCTTGGTGGGATGATTCGTTCCAGGTAACATTTTTACTTCTTCTGGATAAAACATCAACACTAAAATCAATAATCGCTTGGGAATGCCCCGTAGTAAGTATTGAAAAAGCCAGCCTCTATTTCTTATCTCTGATCGGGAACGACAGAGTCTCCATCACCAAGCAGCACACACGATGAATTAATCGATGAATCGAGTAAAAGAAAAGATAACCACAGGTTATTTTTCTTTCTTCTCGTCGAGAACATAAAGATGCATCATGGTCGCAACTCAGACCGTCGTGCAATGGATTAGATAAATTAAATACGAAACTTAGCTTCTCTTAACTCTCTCAATTCTAGAAATATGAAGATCCGATATCATCACAGCTTGGTGCCTTGTGGGGTACATCGAACAACAATTGATCAATGATCAAATATAGACAAGATCATTCACTGCCTAATATCTGTTTCGGAAAACAAATCAAACTAGCAGCGTTCTTTGAGGCCTTGAGATTGACTAACGCTTTATACTATACGCAGCAATATAATCTTCTTATTGTGTCACTTCGTTACGACGAATCCACAGAGTTAGCTTTCTCACAGCACATACCGCAGAAAACTCTTCAAACAAATTAATTAATAAGACTACCTATTGTTCTTTCACATACTTGGCCAAAAGCTACACCTCGAGCTTCTCGGCGCGTATTATAGAACAATTGATGTGTCATATGAATTCAATGAGAGTTTTTTCGTTTTTTTTCTTTTACTTTCTTTCGAATCGTATATACAGTTGACTTACTCTCAGCGAATGCTTTCAATAACCGCATTAATCAAGTCAAGTGGAGAGATTAGATCTCAACGTTTCACTTTTTTTAAAAACAACATAAACTTGACCTTGTCGCTCTGCACACAATCAACAAATGCATCGATTGCACTTATTAAAAATACTATCTGACTGTCTCTCTTTCTTCTCGAAAATATACAAAACTCGGCTTGGCCGCAACGTGCTTCGTCAAGAAATTTATTAATCGAAACAAGTAGAAATAAGAAACCTTTATTTTACGCTCCTTTTCAAAGATAAACAGGCTCGTCCTTGTCGCAGCACATACAAGCAATACATGCATGAAAAATGACAAATAAAAACAAAAACTATTTTTTTGTCCTTCTGATCGAAAAATATATATCTTCGTGTTTGTTTGAGTCGAGTTCCTAACAATAGACGAGATAAGAACTACCTAAAACTGCATTAATGATGTAACTTTCGAAACAATAAACTGTTTTTTGTTGTCCTTAGTTCCGGAAAATGTATTAACCAGGGGGCTCCACAGCGAAAATCATCGATTAATCCTTCACATAGATGTACGACATGATGCACGACTTTTCTTGCACGTATTTGAAAAAGGCTCAGAAATCTATCGTCTCCCAGTATTCATCGTCCAAAATTGCACCGATAGCTTCAAGTCAAAGAGCTGTCACACAGTGCGAAAACAAGGAATATAAAGCTGGAAAGATAAGCGATAACTCACTGTGTCACATCAATCTTGAAATAAAAATCACATCAGTAGTCCCATTGAAAGCTACATCATCATCCAGTCAGACAAGAGTTGAAAAAAATGGCGTTTTTCGTGTAAAAAGTGCACATTTTTGATCCGTTAAAACGTGTTTTTTTGTTTCGAATCAAATGATCTTCACAACATTAACATTCGCAAGCTTCCTTTATTTTCCGAAAAAAAACTAAAATTTCATAAAACATTAAAGTGTGCGCTTTTTACGCGTAAAAACGCCGTTTTTTTCAACGCTTGTCTGACTGGGCAGCAGACCCGTTAGTCAGCTGACGTGATGAAGTGTTCTTACTGTCTTAAGCTTCTTTTCGAAAAATAACCACACTCAGATTCTTACAACACACGCTGCAGAAAATTTTATCAATGGAGAAAAAGAGAAAATATTATCCACTATTTCCTACATATTCTAAAAAAAAAGAATGCAGAACATCAGCCTTCTCAGGAGATACGATATCAACAAAATGGTTCTATTTGAGGAAATGGTGAAGTGATGTTTTTATGTCAGCCTTCGCTTCCTTAAATAAAGAGGAATAGCCTTGAAGTATCGCACACCGTAGAAAAGGTATTCATCGTATCAAATTAAAAAAGATGCTTGCTTCTTTATTCTTTTTGCTGAGGAAGGTAAAGATCTACCTTTGCAACATGTAGCATGGAAATATATGGACTATGAAGAATACTCACGTAATCTTACTTATTTCAAAAACCTTACACAACGGCTGTTCTGATGGTAGTACACACCGTCGAATAATGTATGAATGACGCGCAATAGTAGAGCTCTTGTCTTCTTTTCGGTTCTTTAAAAAAAACACATAATCGACTCTCTCTCCTCCCGCAAAGCAGAAAAATTCAGTTACAAAGAAAAAGGAGAAAATGTTTTGCATTCTTTACCACAAGTATAAAAAAAAACAACATCATTCTCAGATGACATAGCATTGAGAAACGTTTCTATTGAGAGAAGTGGTACAAATGATGTTTCTCTGTCAGCATTCACTTCTTTAAATAAAGAGAGTTGACCTTGAAGTAGCATACACCGTAGAAAAAAAATATTCATGGTGTGGAATAATAAATGTTGTTTACTTCTTTATTCTTCTGGTGGATGAAGGCAAATACCTGGTCCTCGCCGAACATAACATGGAACTATATGAACTACGAAGAACACTCATGTTATCATACTTATTATGAAAAACTTACACAGCGACTATTCTCATGATAGCACACACCGTTGAATTATGTGTGCATGCTGTGAAGCAGTAGAGTTTTTGTTTTTCGTTTCAATTCTCTCAACAAATACATACTCGGTTTCCTCTCCACACAAAACTCCGAAAAATTCAGCAAAGAAAAAAAAAAGAAAATGTTTCTCATTCTTTCCCCGCATTAAAAATAAAAACTACAACATCAGCCTTCTGAAAGAACACAATATTGAGAAAGACTTCTATTAAGGAGTAATGCGTCTTTGCTGGTCTTCGTTTCGCCAAACGAAGAGTATTGACCTTGAAGAAGCGCACATCGAAAAACAATGTATTCATTGTATCGAATTGAAGAAAAATATTTGCTTCTTCATCTTTCTGTCAAAGAATTTAAAGATTCTATTCTCGCAGTGTATAGCATAGAAACATTAGGGAAATATATGAAGCACAAAGAATACTAACTTGATGTCACTTATTTTGAAGAACTCACACAATAACTTATCTAGTACTACGTACCGTCGAATATTGTATGCACGCTGTAAAACAATAGAGTTCTTGTTTTTTTTAATTTGACTCTCTTAAATATATATACTGAGCTTCCTCTCCTCCCACAACCTAGAAAAATTCTTCGTGGTGAGAAAAAGCCATGATTATTCATTTACCCCCTCCTCCAGATAATAAAAAAAACCACAACATCAACCTTGTTGTAGGGCACACTGGCAAGAAACCCGATATTCAGTCGAGTTGTAATTCGTTCTTTTTTTTTCAGTTCTGTTCGAAAAATATAAAACGTCGGCTTTATCCTAGTGCATGCTTCGAACAAAACCTTGAAACAATTGACTTGCAAACAATCTCTCATTTCATGCAGTCTTTTCAAAAACTTTATCGCATGCGTTTCTTGTGAAAGTATGCTGTCGAGCATTGACGTCGTTGGATAACGAGCGTTTATGGCTTCTTTTTTTTCTACTATTAAAAAACGTTATCTCTTAGACTCGCCACCGCACATAAGATGGATAAAAACAATGTATCATTCATTGCCAAAACAAATGTCTATTTATTTTACATCTACCTATGAGGGAAAAAAACCACGTCAATATCTTTCGAGAACATATCATAAAGTAATGTGATACCTGTCTGGAGAGTGGATTTATTGTATTTTTTTACATCTGTTAGAAGACAACATACAGGGGCTCTTGTCGTAGTGTGCAGCTACGAAAACTGCTTGAAGAATAGAAAGATCAAAGTACACACATTGAGGTGATCATTTAAGAAGCTTACAACGCTAATCCAATCGGAGCGCACACTGCTGAGAAATGTTTTCCTTATGTAATGTCGTGAAGTTTTCTTGCCTCTCTAACGTTTCTCTTCAATAAAAAAAAATAAGAAACAGAATCAGTCTTCAAACAGCGAAGAGTATAAAACACTCATAGTTGACGTCAGGCTTTGCCACTAATGTCTATTCAGCAAGGAATCGAATCTATCTATGATCTTTTTGATGATCCGGAGCAACATATGTCGATTTTAAAAGCAAATCTAAAGTATCTGCTATTAGCAAAATAAGCTCTAGTGAACTCCAACTGCCGTTTATTTCGAATATGTTATCAATCAATAAACTTCAGAATTCTCCGTTTATGAAATCCCACGCCAAGTCATTTCCTTTAATAAATCTTTCATGAAAGAATAACGCATTATTTCGATGGGCTCATTTCGAGCCACTCAAAATCACTCCGAACCCTACGCGTCATTCAAAGCCATTCAGAACATCTCCGAGCCAACTCTCACCCATATCTCAACGAGAAAAATAGCATACAAAAATAGGCTGTAGATGCAGATACTGGTGAATCGAAAGCAAAATTGACACTTCACATCACCACTGTCCACATTTCACATAGCCCACACATCCCAATCCTACACTCCACACCTTGTACATCTCACACCCACTCCATGATTGTGGACTACTATGTTTTCCGATGAGATATAGATGTGAGTTGCCCGGAGTGGTTCCGAGTGGACCCATCGAAATAAGGTTTGACTTTTTTATCAAAGGATTTTTATATTAAATGGTTTATGATGAAAGTTTCCTAAGTGATCAATTGCTTTTTCGTAGAAACATACATAACTGTATGCAGTTCACTGCGCTGATTTCGAATATCAGTGTTTTAGCGATCCTTAGCCCTTTTACATTCTGTGTCTGTATTCTGAACCTCCTTCTGATAAGGGTTTTATTCATCAACTTCACTCTTTTTACCAGTCTACCATGCGCCACTAGACAAATATCCACAAGCATACATTTTTATAGACACTTCAACCTTAACTTTCAAATAGTAAACTATAAATCAGTGAAGAAACTCGTATATGGGTTATAAGCAGGCATCTGATATTTCTTTTCATTAGGTGTGGGTGCGGGTGCGGTGATGGTGTGGATGTAGCTCTCATCTTCACATCTACACACCCACGCCAACCCATTGCTCGGTTCTTCTACCTTTTGATTTTTGAGGTGATCACACTACCAAACATTTCATTTTAAAGAAATATGACGCTGACAAAGCTTGACACATAAGATGAAGCTCTCAGTTCGTATGAAAAAGTTTTGTGATAGCGAACATTGGAACAGTAGTTGGAATTATCACCCAATCACTAGGGACTTTCTGCATTATTGACTACATAGAAAAAGCACTTCGAAAGAGATAATTTGAAAATATCATAGAATTGAATCGTAGCAATTTTTTTAATTTTTTGATCTCATCCAGTCAACTTTTATCTTGTGGAGTCGTTAGGTGAAATGATTGTGATTGTCAGAGTCGATAAAACTTAAATGGCCATAAATTTATTATGCGACCTTTCAATCGATCAGTGAAAATTGTTCTATAAAGACGGTTAGATGTTGTGTGATCATCTGGTCACTATTAATCAGGCTAATCACTTAAGGGGAGACTTACCCCTCCTCGATTCTTATTTTTTTCCGCCATTTTGTAGAGGCTGTAAAGTCGCATATACCCTGAAATTTTTATGAGGCCCTCACTCGTTTTGACCGAGTTATAGTTTACACAAGTTCTAATCCTTTTAGCGCCCTTTACCAATATATGAAATTTGAAACTTTTTCAAATACAATATTTTGATCCAATTCTTATGTATCTTGATAGAGCAACAAAAGTTGTATATATCCTGAAATTTTCGCTATTATAAAAAGAGTATTCTTGGAGAAACAATGCTTTTCCTAAAAGGCACATTTTTACGTGTCCGCTAGTATTTTTCAAAGATCTTGCCAGGTTTGTAAGAACTATAGTGCATTAGAATAAAAATCTGTTCTAATCAAAAGATGCACCATCAAATTCTGAGTATACTAAGCGGAACAGAATTTTAATTTTCGAAAACAATTGTTTAAAAAAAAACACCATTTTTAATATTACTTCAAAATGCTTCAAAATCAACTCGTATTTNTTGTATTTTCAAAAAATAAATCTATTGATTATTGATCAAAGAATGTTAAATATTTAAATAATGATTCTGATCTTATAAAGATTATAATATAATAACAATTTCTCATAGAGCTATAAATATATTAAGTCATTGGAAGTATATAAGGTTTCTTCTGAAAACGTAAGATCAATGAGAAAAACATTCGATGAGGTAAATGGAAAAATCGTTTTTATTGCAGTCTGTCAAAAGCTTGCGCGTCCAGAACTAAAAACAGTCTTGTCCATCGTTGAAAATCCTAGGAACCAATGATTTCTGCTCCTTATAATGTAATTTTTATTAGAAGTGTTTCAATGTCCTACGTGCCAGCCGAACGAAAGAAAATATAGATAGAATATACATGTATGATAGTGCCATACTATTACAGTGCTAGATGGTGACAAAGGTGATATAATGGACAAGTACAAGCCCTTCGAGACTAGCAAGTTACTTCTTTCAAGATTTTTTCGACAAACGGGAACTGGACGTTCAACGTCTTATATTAAAAATGCATTTTTGCTATAAAACTTCAAACAACTTCAGGCTCTCTGTCCTTATAATAGACTGAGCTCTTTACATACTCGCATTAAATTATACTTTGAATCCAATTTGATATCGGTATATAATGAAAAATCTTGTCATTCCATCTAATGAGACACCCACCGCCAATGAGTTAAAATCCTGGCAGGATCCTGATCGAAAAACAATGAAAAACTGTTGAGGAGAATCCTTTTTAGATCTTGTTTAATCTTGTAAAAGTCTTTGAAATTTCATGGCTACAAGTTTCTTCAGGAAAAAACGGCGAATCTTTGCAGATTCATTGTCGGATCTGTCAAGGATCTAGAACGCAAACGTTAAAGATTTTTGCTAGAGGCATTTCGAACAAGCCAGCTGCGTTTTTCAGAACCAAACATAAAAATAGCGATAAATTTATTCAACTCTTTTATTACAAAAAACATCACATATGGGCCACATATCCTTTGAACAGGTACGGGCAGCACTCAGAGTACCTTTCTATACATCAGAGGACTACAGTCTTCAACTTAGCAACATTCTCAAAATAAAAATATATGTCACAATTCTACTTAGACAAGCAATTTCAAGAAATTTCCCTTTTCTTGTTCCTCATTTTTATATGTTCTACAGATTTATTCACCAATAAATCGATGAAACCTCAAATGATGGACCTTATATTACATTATTTGCTCTAATTGATTCTTAAATGTTTCTCTGATTGCAAGTTAATTACATTGTTGTTCGATTTTTTTGTAATTCTACCAAATCTCGAGAGTTTATTATTTTGCTATAATTGAACAGAACGTCAGTTATTCTCTCGAGTCATATAATTACTTTTCATTTCATTGATCTTGCATCTCATGCAAAAATTTTCTACAAACATGATTTTTCGTTTTCAGCAGTTTTGAAATCATTTCTCACTTAATCCCTTCGGTAAGTATTACCTTATCGTGCAGTGGAACTTTCTTGTTTTTATTGAGAGAAACAGAATATTTGTTTCTTTATTGAACTATATATTTTTCATTGGACTCGTTACTTATTTGCACTATTAATCTGGTGATTTTTTGAAAAATTTTTATGTGAACTTTTTTCTAAGAACTTTCATAGTTTTTTCTCGAAGGAATTTTAACTGTCTCAGTATTAAAGTTTGTTCTTATTAATATATGGTTGGATAGAGTGTTAATTTCTCTCTTGATTCATATAATCTTAATTGGATTTACGGCAAATTTTACAGACAAATTCTTTTCATCGTCGAAATTCCGGTTTTTCTAGTGAAATATAACCATGAAAAGACTCCAAATCAATGCTCTATCCATCCATATTAAAATAAGAAAACCTTTCAGTTTTTGTAGAATTACAAAAAACCGACCAAATCTACCATAAGTAATATAATCAAATGTATAAATCATTTTTTTTCTCATTCAGTCAATTACTCGCTGGTTTTTTCATTAACATGAAAAAAGAACTCGGTATCATACTGTTTAAATTATTAATCTAAAAGAAAACACAATAAACCTTGAACCATATTGCAGAATATTTTTAGATTTCGAATAATTTTGAAAATCTTATTTCTTCTAGATGATATGAATATTTGATTAAAAAGACAATATTTGTTCATCTATCATCTCTTTTTTTTAATTTCTTTTTAAAAAGGCATGATTTCAAACGATTGAATCTATTTATTTTTCTTGAACAACAATATATGCTCATTTAATGAATAATAAAACATGATTGATATCATGTCAGTTATCATTAACTTCATTTCAATAATTCTGCTGAACAAGAAATAATGATGTCAGCTAGAGAAACTTCATTTCTGTTATAGCACATTTTTTAAATCATAAGAAAATATTCAGAGGTTTTAATTCTATCTTTTTTTTTGAATATCATTAAAACTCTTGTTATAGATTTAACCTGTGAAATATTAAATTTAATTTAACAAATATGAGAGAGAATTAATTGAATTTTTAGCTCATGATTAAAGTTAAGAAAAATACAAATATTTTGTATTTAGCTCTGAAGTCTAAGTGAGATTCAAGTTTGTATCTAGAACCTGAAGGAAATTTATTGAAATTCTATCATTCAATTATCAATAGCTGATAAAAATAATATTATTTTATTATTCATAAATAAATCACAAAACAAGTTGTCATGAAGTCACTAATGTCAGTTTAGCATTTTTAATTATTCTTATTATAAATATTCAGTTAGTTATAGTTGTAATACTGTAAATCGAAAAATAAAGTGCAAACTAAATATTGATATTTGAGAAAATAGCAAATAAACAGACAAAAATAAATAAGTTTCCAGATACGATCAATTGTGCTGTTGAATTTCTATTAGGCTGTATCGTTGTGTTTTCACCATCTGGTCCTATGGTTTTATTAAAAACAGACATACAAGAAATCGTAGCGTCGATCATGTCTGATGAATAAGGACGACCAACAAAATATGTAAAGACAAAATATTTCATAAGTTCATTATAATCACCATCGATTGAAGGATCACTTTGAAAATATACCCATGCTTTTGATGGATCTGTTGGTTTTGAATTACCTAGCATAAAACTACCATTACGAAGAAACGCTGTACTAGCCATTCCACTACTAGACGAATTCTTTACTGGACAACCTGGAGGAGGTTTGGATTGAATATCTGGTATTGGAACTCCACAGTTTGAATTTTCGATATTGCCAAACGAACTTATCAATTTAGCAAGAATATTTTTTGAACATTCCTTTCCCCATAGTGCATCACAACCACTGTTTCCAGTTTCTTCAAGATTTTGTATTGATAATTGACCCCAGAGATCGAAAGATATACCCAAGGCAATACAACGGTCAGTCGAGTTTATAGTTGTATTGCCACTGAACACCTTCAGTGTCTCTTTATGTGTGGTATTGATTGGACGATGATAAACGTTTACAAACAAATCAACCTGTGTCGAATATAAGAAGGCTGTTCTAGGCATGGAGACATTTGGTGTGAGATGAGTAACATTTGGAGCGCCACCAAAGCTTATAGTTTTTCCATTAGAACCATAATGCAATGAAATAGATGCGAATAAAATAAGTTTTGCTAACATGATTAAAAAAAATGATGTTTCTTAATAAAGTAAAAGAGCAAGAGTGTAGAAGAAAGAAAATTAGGTAAATATGTATTTATATCTCCAGTTTCAATGTGAATCACTTAATGCCACAACGCAATAATGTTTAGCACATGACAAAATCCACAGTGTTGTTGTAAGAAGAACGAGAAAAAAAGCTTATCGATTATTTGTCTTCGGCTCCTGTCAAAAAATTTCTGACGTAGTTAATGACGTATGTTTTATCTCATGCTTTAGAGAGTATACCTCAACATGTCGGTAGAAAGTTAAACCTTAAACAAGGTTTCGTGAAAATCTAAGACACTTTCAAAATGATTGCCAGCTGTCTAGGAAACTTTTTTAAAGGTTCCGTAGATTTTTTACCATGTACGAAACTATTTTTATATTTCATAGTAAGATCAAAACCCTCGTTGGTTCTATATGGCACTTTTTTTTCAGTGTATGTCTCCTATATCTCCTACCCCAAGGACTTAATCGAGTTTCCAGGTAAGCTATAAAAGACATCACATGCATCACTTTGAGATCAAAACAAAGTCATTTTCATCAACATCACAATCAGTTTGATAACGAGCAAAGAATGTTCAGCACAGAAAAAAAGGTGTAATCCGAAGTTTGTGCAATGGACCTAAACTATTCATCATTGTTTACCGCTTTGATAAAATTGCTACCGTCGAGTTTGTCAAGGAAGTTAGCAGATGACATTCAATAAGTCGATTCAATGGAATGACAATGCTCTCTGTCATAATCAATCGTATATCTGCAAAAAAAAGACATCATATGTTAGAAATATTTCTGGAAAGAGCAAGTGAACATATTTTAATAATTTAAGCATCACATCTTGGATTTATCATTGTGACTAAATCTAAAGCGAGACATAAACGTAGATTTGGGGATTCTATGCTATTTTAGCAGGCGCTTTTACAGTCAACTGAAATTAATGCAATCGTAACGGAGACTGTGGGTCGCTTTGTGTATTTTCTTTACATCCACAGCCACATTCAACTTGGTATTTGAGCGAGAGTATTGATTTCTCCGGTGGAAGCATATTTTGATGAACAAGTTGTAATGACGTAAGTAGAAATATAGACAACGTTTTCGATTTAATTTCATTTAAAATACTGTCGACTTTCTTCAGAATTAATGAAAAAAAAATCCCACAGATATTTCGAACCGATTAAACTAGTCTGATGATATATGAATTTAATTTTCATAAATAGTCCATGTATAAAACAATTGAATGCAGATTTTAATTTATTTTATGATAAAAATAATTTGTACATGATTATTTGTATTGTAGAAATTACTTGAAAATATTTTGGATTATTATCATCATATTTTGAATATAATGTAGAAAAATAATCATGATAATGATCATTGTTATTTATTCTTATCATTTTTCTATAGATATTCCATATATGTTTCGAATCTATTTCTGTCATTTTATCGAAAGCGTTCTTACAGTATTCTTCTGCATGTAAATAATCTTGTTGATGACGATAATGATCAGCGAAGCTAATCAATTCATCAGTGGTACAAGTTTTTTCATCAATAGATTTCGAAGACGCAATAGAATTTGGAATAATAATTGAAAGTATCACTATAACCTATTACTAAATAGAGTATAAACAGTACCGAGAAAATTGTCATCGTTAGAAAAATATGGATTTTTCAGTGCTTTTTCTAAGTATGGAATAGCTTGAGAAGATTTACTATTTTGCATCAAATAAAAGGCATAAAGAAAGTCAAAACTAGTGAATAATCTACGTGTAGAAAGATAATAAGATTCCAAAGATTGTTTTGCTCTTTCCATGAATTTTAAAGCGTTGATTTTGCTGTTCAATCGATAATATGCTGCAGCTATTTGTACATAAATAGCTTCATTGAGTATGATTACAAGCGAAGTAGTCATATAGGATGTTATTTCTAGTGCTTCTTTTCAATGAATGAGTGCACCAACAAATTTTTATTGTTCTAAACAAATGTAGCCTATACATGCAATAAACGTATTTTTCTATGAACATCATTGTCGCAATGTTCTTTATTTATCAACATTTCAAGCATATCAAGTGTTTGATTAGAATGATATTCTGTTATATGTGAANNNGTGGGTGTGGGTGTGGGTGTGGGGGAGGTGGTGGGGGTGGGGGGGGTGGGGGTGGGGGTGGGGTGGGGGTGTGGGTATGGGTGTGGGTGTGGGTTTGGGTGTGGGGTGTGGGTGTGGGTATGGGTGTGGGTGGGGTGTGGGTATGGGTGTGGGTGGCGTGTGGGTGTGGAGTAGGTGCGAATGGGTGTGAGTCCTTCGCTACATTTAGCCACACTCACAAAATCACATCGACACTCAGAGTCACAGGTACCCACACCCACACCCAACTCAACTTCGAAATATACTTCAAATTGTCAGATGCACTCTCGATTCTGAGGATTAGGCTGTGAATAATTACCGCATGACACTAGAAAAATAATCATTAGTTAGAAGATTTTTAACCGATACAGAAAATTTAAGGGCATTTTAAACAAAATGTTGTGACGTCTTGAAACCCTTTTTTTAAATAGAATTCGACGTTTCCAGTACAGAAAATATTGGTTTTATAGAAAAATCAATTAGAAATGCGTAAACCGATTGAACCATCGTTTTTCGACAGGTTATAACGACCTGGGTGTGGGTGTGGGTGTGGGGTGTGGGTATGGGTGTGCATGTCGGTGGGTGTGGGTGTGGGTGTGGGTGTGGGTGTGGGTGTGGGTGTAGGTGTGGGGGTGGGGGTGGGTGTGGATGAAGAGAGACTAACACCCATACCCAAACACACACCCACCGACACACCCACACCCACACCCACCGACACACCCACACCCACCCACACTCACACACACCTACACCCCTTTCCGGATTTTTAGCTTTGAAAAAAAACTGTTTATAGTCTTCAAAAGTTATATAAATCATTAATATTTGCGTAACAACTGTTCTTTTTAAAAAATAGGCAATCAAGCTTCCTTAGCTGAGCACATTAAATGCTGCTTAAAACGTTCGATTCTCACGGAATCACGCTAGCGTTGGTATTTTTCTGTTAATTTATATCAACCCCTTTGAAATATTTTTTTTCTTGCGGACATAATAAAGATTACATCCTGAAAAAGAGCATAAAAAACTGAGTATAAGGCAGCCATTTTCTCGTCGGGGTGTGCTCAAGTCTCCAGCAATTTTTTTCTAAATAGATTTTATAGCAGAGATACATATGAAACTATCGTTCTTCTTCTATGGGGTAGCTAATTATTCCTTTTTTTCATATTTCTCTCTCTATTTTGCCCTTTCTCTCTGTTTTACCCTTTCCCTCTCTTTTACCCTTTCTCTCTCTTTCGCTCTTGTTCTTTGGATTGTACATGTGTATATATACATAAATAAGGCGGCTCAAATTATATTCATTCAATCTATTAACGAAAAATCAATGAACCACGAACATATTCATGATGAGACGATGAGTTGATTTTAAAAAGACTATTTAATGAAAAATTTTTGAATCAGTGGACACTACCGTATAACAAAATTAGTAACTAGAATTAGAATAAATGTTTGAAAATTTTAAATGAAATAAAAAATATTTCAAATACCTAAAACAGCATACTAAGTAACTAAAGCAAACTAAACTAGTCCCCTCTTGTTCTCATAGATACCAGTCCAAATATATTCTTAATTGTTCCTTGCTTTATTAAAAAAATGTTCATCTTTTTCTTTTTTATGCATACTGATCACTATCGGTAATATGTTTTTCTCAAAATTAATAGAAACTAGTAATATTTACATTGATGAGTGTACATATCCATTTACTTTTAAGATATTACTGAAATTTATTGATTAAATAAACTAATATATAATAAGAGACGTTTTCATTTATACCAAAAAGATATATATGTTCCATTAAGATACTAATAATCTCGCACATGTCTGAATGTCTTTTTTTCTATAAATGATTTGTACTAAATCTTCTTACATACATTGCTGAGCATTAAGTAGTGAAGTATTTTATCAAATAGATTAAGTTCTTTTTGTTTAGAAAGTTTTTTTCATAATTATAAATATTTTCATCTGAATTTCGAAATATTCAGCTCTTATTAAATTTAGATTTCTTAATTTTTATCCACGTCTATTAATTATCTCAGTTTATTTTGTATTTTAATCCAATAATTTGTACAACATACAAAAACAAATATTTAAGAGAAATATGACAAGAATGTTTATGTTCAGAGGAGAAACATATAATTTTATAATTATTCTTGATAACAATGAATATGGACATCTATGTATAAAATCATATATTGATTTGTCTAAGAAATAGAAAATGTATAGCTTTTGTTCAATCTTAGAAATTTTTTAAACATACCAGAAGCAATCATATATTAATTGTATCTATTGATTGCATTTTGAGATCGTTGTAGTGAAATAAAAGAGTATGATGAGTACAGTAGAAATAACTAAAAGAGATTTAAGTTTAAAAAAAGAGTCAAACATTTATTTACTCATTAGAAAGTTAATTTTCCTTGTAACGGATCAAATTTATTGATAAATATTTTCTTTTCTTTTAGCAAATAAACATTCATTTATTTAAATTCCTAACGATATGAATAATGAGTGACACGTATATTGTTCTTCCTAAAGTGGAAGTTCATTTAAATTATTGGTAGTTTTAACTTACAATAAATTTTGACCATTCATAAGTTGTATTTATATTTGCATTTAAAACAATTTTACTTATAAGTGTAATTGATATCTAAATTAAAGAATAAGTTTTCTTAGACGGGAAATTTATTTTGTAATTGAAAAAAATTGCCATCTCTTTAAAGGACGGGGGCGTATAAGAGCACATTTTGGCCCTTTTTGATTTTTGGGTGTTAAGCTCATCGAATTATATATGAATCGACACATTAAAACCTCCTAAATATTTTAATGTTAAATTTGATGGGTTATCATATGATTCTAGGTGTTATCAGGGCTTTCTATTCACCACACTATCAATCATCAGTTAGTCAGTAACACTCCATAACTATATGAGTAACTGTCTGAAGAGAGAACACAGAAGATGAACAGTAATTCAAAGTTTTTTCGATAGATCTTCTGTCAGACTTCATTTTTCTAGTAAAATTATTCATTTAGAATACTATTTTCATTGCTGCTAGGTCAAATATAGAGCCTTCATTGTCTATACTGATGACATAATATCATATGTGAATTATAAGTATCTGATTTTCTCCAATTTTTTCTTATATACCATTTGATAGAGCTTTTCAAGCTCTACAAAACTAACTGTTTTTAAGAATGTAAAAAAGTGAATGAATAGATAAAAAATGTGAAACATTAGACATAATATGCATGAAAATGTGCTTTTTCTCTTCTTTTCTCGGGACTTTTAGCAAAATATATGGATCAGATGAATAATTTATTTTCTATATGAACTGTTCGATTAATGATCAATAGTAAGTGCTACATTCAGATGTTCATGAGTCAAGTCAAATAATAAATGATAATTATGCTCTTATCTTATCTTTCCCAAAGACACTGCTAGATATACCTATACTACATATGATGGATTAGACTATAGTACATTATTGAATTTGAAACGATAACTGATTTTTAATTCCTGTTCAAGTACTTCATCGAGTTTTCGATGATTTTAATTAACTTCTTTTGATGATCTTTTTAACGAACATAGTGGAGTAAATGGCTCAAATATGGTAATAAAAATGTTCAAAAAGAAACCATGAAGATGATTACGTTCATTAATATCACCAATCTGAATCTTTGCCGTTGTTGTTGTTCACTTTGGTGTTGACATCAGGAGAAAGATCGACATCATTATCAGAATCATATTCAATATCTGAAAACTTCATGCTATCGTCAATAGCGGTAAGTAATTTGAAAACTTAAAGTGGATGAGTTGAGAATGACATCACAGTTCTTTCAATCCCTAAGTGCCATAATAATGCTGTTATATAAGAACACATACCTACTTCGCGACCATCGGAGGAGCAGATGTAGTACCATCCAATTATTGGTTGTTCCTTTTGCTCATCAAATTACACCGAAGCTAAGACCTGGCTAAGTACTCTGCAGTCGGGAACTCATTGGAAACTCAAAGGGTGTGGATACTGGTGGAAAGTTGCCGTCACGTTCCCATTTACCTGGCAACGTAACGGTAATTTTCCACCCATACTCACACGCTGTAAATTCCCAGTGAGTTCTCGACTCCAGGGAATTAGGATACTGCTGTCGTCAATTATTTTTTACTTTTTGAAGTACACATAACACTCGGATTTAAATCTGAGGTTTCCACATTTATTTATATCCTTTTAAATATGTCTACATAAGTTTATAGTATTGATAACATCATTTGTTTATTATTTGTTCTATAATTAATTGAATAAAATGACAAGGATACATTTTTATCAAAACCATTCGAATGTTGTTTTCAAGCAAATTAATTCATGTCGTATATTTGTTTAAATTACTTATAAGCTACTCATAACAGTTAGCCGCTAATTGACGATAAAAAAGAAATCTATCAATAAAGTGTGGAAGAGTGCCAATCAGATGATAATCAACCACCTAAGTACTAAGAGAGACTTTATGAATCGATCGAGAAAGTCAGTTTAATGAAAAAATCTAACATATATTGTTTTTCGTCAGTCTATTCCTCACGGAAAACTCGATTTACGAAATAGTTTTTAGGCTTCTACAATGTTTTTTTGACTGAGTTATAGAGCTTGAAACAATAGAGGGGTCTGAGAATCGCGATAATTTTACGTTTTTTAAATATTTTGCCTTGTTTCGTCATTATCTCAGCCAACTTTTGTTCGTTTAGGTCAGCAGACATCTTATTCGAAAGAACATGTAAAACTGTATAAAAACCTATCTTTTAATTTTTGTTTTAGAAATGTATTGGTATAAAAAAATTTCTTTTCCAAAAAAACTTAACTTTAGAAACCAAGTTTTTTCCAATGTAACTGGCTTTGGGATATGATGAAAGACGCAGAGAAAATCTTATTACAGTGCATCTTGTAAACCATTGTCTGTTGTACAGAACTCTGATAAAGGTTTTGTGAAAAAAAAATTTCAGAAAGGATCTAAAAAGACCAGGCAACACCCTACACTGACACGATTTCCCGCTATTTTTTCGAGTTGCTTCGCAGATTTAGGTGTGGGTGTATATGCGTGTTGATCATCTCATAAACAATACCCAAACCCCTTGCCAATACTCACACCCACACCCAATCCACGAGGATGCGCGTGAAAGGTTAGAAGGCTGAAGCCTCACCGGGTTACTGAGCTTTTACTGTAACACCCTGACCAAAATTCTCTCACCACTACTATGCACAAATCATTATGTTTGAATGATAGCCGTGGTTTTGCGATATTTAGTGAACAATTTCTCAGTCTTAATCTCTGTCCTTCTTCGTCTGTGGAAACAATATGATGAATTCATCAAATAACATCTTTCTGTCTCCACTAACATTCGATGATTCGTTCGCTGGTAGAACTTCCAACTCGTCGCGATAATTTATTTTTGTACTACATTTAAAATAGTTCAGTTTTTATGCTATATAGGGTTACGCATGAATACAAACATCAAAATGTAATAATTACCATTGATTTATACCACGGATATGTTGCGACAGACATATGATGAGTGTTTGTTAGAAGGCTTTTTTCTTGTTGAATTCCATTGATATCAGTTACATGCTGTCTTCAGAATTAAGATTAAAAAGCTCATTTACTGCTGCAAGTTGCTGTTCTCCTCCAGTACCAACTTGATTGCTAATTACTTGCAAAACTGAGCCATCATCAAAGTAACTGCATTTTGGAATTTTGTCGATCAATTTGATTAACTCATTGCGAAAGATGGAACTCGTCAAAGTAAACAAATAGAAATTACTGGCGTGTCGAACAAAGGCAAGTACAATAACGAGAGTAAGAAACAATTGATCCATTGCTTTTTGTGCGCTACTCTTCTGCCGTGCTGCCGTAGACACATTATATATACGTTGCAAAGCCAAAGGTGTAGTTAAGATAATCAAGACAGCACACTGTACAATAAGCATGACTAACATTTGACGGAAGTTTTTGCTTTTTGGACGAGTCATGGCTGTTGAGTTAATGGGAAACATTCTTCGCCGTCGTTGTCGAATATTAACTAGGGTAAGTAGACCAAAAATGAACATGAGAATGGGTGGACATAGGGCATAGATAATGAGAAACCAATAGAGACAGAAAACAGCACGGTAGAAACCTTGTTGAGTGGTGCATACAGCTGATATCAAGTTGAATGGTGAGCCGACGCGACCCATGTCGATGACATTGAAAATAGCCATGTGAATGTGAGCTAGACACATAATCAATAGGAGCAGGGCAACGGCACATTGAGCAGCAAATACACTACGGAAGCGACGAGGTCGAATATTGAGCGAACTGCGGCAATATCTATTGATACAGGCCAGAACAAGAAACCAGGAAGCCAGAGTTATATAAGAAATATGTAGGATCGCTTGGTTATCATTGATGATCATTCTCTCTCTTATTCAGATTTCTTCTTAATATTATTCGAAACAGAGATATTGATGGAGTCATTTAGAAATAGAAAATAGAAGACTACGTCTTCAATTCATCGAACAGGCAGACTTCAAAGATTATTTAGAATATTCTTGTACGATATATAAAGCAAATGACACTCTTCTCAAGGGAAACATTATATGATGATTTTTTTTTTAAATTTCTGTCATAAATCACAGTGAGAAACTCTAGTTGAATTCGATTCTAATGTATAATGATCAATGAATGAGCCAAATAAGTTATTTTTTATAGAATAACAATTCCTGCTTCCCTTGCAGTATTATTTAAAAAATATTCTGTTTTACAGATCAATACTGAATAATTGGCCGGATCAATATTGTACGCATTCTGTAGAATGCGTAAAGGAAGCATAATCCACACTACAATACAATTGGCCACATTCGATGCAAGAAAATAAAGAGAGCATGAACAGGCACGAAGACTAGATCGAGTTAATATATAGAAGTTGAGCACATGGCCAATAATGCCAAGAACAAAAACGGGCAAGAGAATGTGCCAGATAATAAACGCCGCCATGTTAGCTGCTCTCTCGATGTTGTCCATAGTACCTTTAAAAAAGCCAAGCAAACTTGTAACTACCGGAGATTGATACATAATCAATGTCTGAGTAAGTCTCTTCCGATTTCAAGCTTTTCATATTTGTTCGTAGAAAACGCTGATCTGTGGTTTTCAGCAACGAAACGCAACATGTGATTTAATCAACTAGACACAGAGTTATCCAGTAGTTCTTTTATCGCAGAAAAAATTAAATATCTCCGTTATATTTTGACCGAATGAACTGATTTTTTCACCACTGATAAAGAATTTTTTATAGCTCATATTGGCAGGCAAAAAGAGTTGCCGAAAAAAATGTTTAGGTGTCAGTTAAGTAATTCTCTACAATATTAGCTTTCAATTTATTGAGAAAAATGCAAATCTGTCTCACAGACTATCCACTAGCTAGAATCAAAACTGATTGTACTGCTTGTCATACTATCATTTCTGCTTCATTTTGACTTTTTGGACGGCGGCTAGATGCATATGACAGCAGTTTACATATGAGAACACTTTAAGCATCTAATCACCGTCCAAAAGGCCAAAATGAAACAAAAATGATAGTAAGACAAGCAGTACAATCAGTTTTGATTTCAGCTAGTGGATAGTCTGTGAGACAGATTTGCACTTTTCTCAATAAATTGAAAGCTAATGTTGTAAAGAATTAATCGAAAGAATAAAAAAATTAAGTGAATAGTCAATTTTAGCTAGTGGAATTTATTGTTTTTCACAGATCTCATGCAATTCTTTATGGAGATCGATAGTGACATCTGAACATTTTTTGACAATGTTTTGCATACCAGTATGAGTGATGAGAAAGACAGTTCATTTGGTCAAAACATGGCGGAGATATTTAATATTTTGTATGGTAAAAGAACTCTTGGACCATTCTGTATATTGAATCATTATAGCGCTTACTGACTTATTTGTATTCCAACATTACGAAGGAGTTACGATTGACGTTGTTGGCTGGGTGTGTCGGAAGCAACTTTAAACTTGGAAATGTAGAGTGCATCTATAACCATGTTAATAACCTTATTCTTATCCTCACAGCTATACTCTCTTTTATCAACTTCTCATTTAACTAATGGGTTATTTAAAATTCCATTAAATCTTCCTTTGTAAATGATACCAGCATGTATATAATATCATAGATATAATGACAAAATAATGTGAGCGTTGAAACTGAAGTCAGAATTCTAATCAAAGTTTTTTCTTATGCACTCGATCAAAGCCGTAATTTGAATATACTGCGTCATGGTATCAATTTTAAACAAGACATTCACACGCTTTAGGAAAAATGAATCAACTAGACATTATTATTAAACAAAGAAGCACAAATAGAGAATTTGTTCATTAGATGTACTGTTGTATACTTACGAAGTCGAGACTTGTGTAGATCGACTTGAAATAAGTATGTCTTCATTATTAAGTGCAGCAATTTGTCACGCCAAGTAGCGGACGAAGATGCTTCTCAAGGACAAAAACTTTAAATAGTCTTTTCATAATTGCAAATTTCTTATTAGATGTACAGTTGCATCCAGATTTTCACTTGGTACATGAAAGAGTGGAAGAAATATTCATTTTATGAGGAATATAAGTAATCTCTAGTTTAAATACTTAGGTTCTAGACTCATTTTATAGAAAATTTCTGCTTTAAAAATTCACCTTTGATACTCGTCTTTACACTCAAGAGTGCAACATAAATAATATATATGATCAACATTCTTTGTCATACTGGTTTTACAAACGTGAATTTTTTCTAAGGTTTATGCAAGAAGCGCATTCTTCAATGCAGGACAAGTTTGTCTTTCTAACGTGTCTCTAGTACACAGTCACTGATATTCTAATACTTTTATGTATTGCTATGTAGCGCGACGTAAACTGCAGAACTTGTTTATACTCAACGAAATAGAATCACAACTGAATCATACGTCTAGAACAACAGAGAGAATGTGTGGGAAAAGATAAAGAAGCAATGAAGTGATGGTGGAGTCTATGTGAATGTGTCTACATATACACTTGTAAATAAGAAATAGTGCCGTGATTCGACAAATCATGTGAATCTTCACTGCCATCTAGCACATACCCATGCTTAAAATGAAGTGTCCGTATTCATTGACGAAAAGAAAATGAAGCAAACAGAGGAAAACATGAGAGATGAGATATAAAGGAACTGAGTAAAAGAACAAAAAACGATAGAACAAGAACGACAAGAACAGACTGAGTAAAGAAAAAAAAAGAGCCAAGAAAGAATGTGTATGTCTTCCAGGTGGCAAGGCTCAACGACAACTACTATCGGTGACAAAATAAAATGTTCTCCGACAGTTTTGGAGTATCTCGAGCACGAAAGCAGCTAGAAATCTGGGGAAAGTAAAACTCAGCGGAATTCGATTGGTTAATAATCGACCAATCATGTGAGAGCTCGTCAGGCATTTTCACGACTGCCTAGGAAAACAATTTCTCATTATATTTTAGATTTCAATGTGATCATACGATAACAAAAATAGTTCTTTTTCAGTCTAGGCAAGACTGAGCTTATTAGCTTGCTTTGTCCAAGAGATATAAATATTTTTTTGAGACACCCGAAATCGACCACACTGAGTCTAATGGTCATGTTTGGTTTTAGTTTCGAAGTAATCTGAAGTCATTATAGAAAAATTCTTGATTTATCTGTATTCTCATGCATATATTAAGAAAAGTGATACTATCGAAAATCTAAATATTATTGCTTTATATTGCTTTGAACCTTAAAACAAACATGGTCACTAGACTAAGTGTGACCGATTACGCCATTTGTAACGTATTTTAGGATAACTGAATGTTACTTGGTCGATTTCAGGAGTCTCAAAAAAATGTTTATAGCTCTTGGACAAAGCAAGCTAGCAAGCTCAGTCTTGCCTAGACTGAAAAAGAACTATTTTTTCTATCGTATGGTCATTTTGTAATCTAAAATCTAATGAGAAATAGTTTTCTTAGACAGTCTTGAAAATGTCCGATGAGCAGCTATGGGTGTGGGTGAAGCGAAGATTCAAACTCACATCCACGCCTACACCATTCTATCGTCTTTGAAGCCCTCATATTTTATGTATAAATATAGGAATACATGAGATTTGATTCATCATGAAATTATGTTTCAACAACATTCACATAGATTTATATGGTAGTATCGTTCATGTTGTATAAGTTGATGATGTTATTGTTAACGATATTATTATTCCCACACAACAAAAAAAGGTACGTTTTTCTGTCGTTTCATCCTTTTTCCTTAAGTTTTCTTTTGTAAAATCTTGTATAATGTTTTCTGGTATTTTTTTTGCTTGAAAATAATCGTATAATGATCGATAATTTCCATCAAAATAAATCTTTTCTTTATAAATACCTACATTTTACATCCCTCATATTATACCGATCCTGTGTGAAGATGAAAAGAAAAATAAATAGAGCCGTGGTATAATGCACATTTTTTTTCCAACCATCGATTAATTTTCTCTCTTCGTCAAATAAGGTGTCTCATCGATAAGTGACAGAACAAGGAACAGAATAAAAATATTTTTATGCAAAATAAACTCAGTGCGTCTCAATAATATATGATCATCCTTTATCCCACGTGTACGGTTGAATGGATGCAAGCCAAAAACCTTTTTGATATGTACATAAGCAAAATAATGCTTTCATTTTCTTTATTAAACAACGTCAATACAATACGAACGTTTTATACTCGTCATTACAAAACTAATCCCGTTAATACAAGAAGCAAACGTAATTCTTTTGAAATAGCATTATCTCTCTTAAGTCCTTATACTTTAACAGTGTTCAGAAGATTTTTCTATCGTTAAGTAATGCCACTAACTAGACAATGCTCTCGTTACACTCAAATTATGCTCTTGTTGAAATTCGCTTGAGACTTCTAGTGTTAGTGAGTTTTTCCTGGATGAAGTTGGTTTTCAAGTCAAATCATGTCTCAAATTTCAATCTAAATCGTTTTCAACATTAAACCCTTGCTATGATTTGCCCATATGCATCAAATATCAACATTCGTGAAGTTAGTATCAGATGCAGAAAATTCCTGCTTTGAAGAAAGTTAAGGAAGTCTACAGACTCTGCAAGCTTCTTAAGAGTTTCACATGTTACTCGGTAGCAGAAACTCCTTGACCGAAGTCCTTTTCAGTAGTTTTTCTGTAAGGTAAAACTCAAAATCTGTTACAGGCCTACAAGGTTCTACAAATCTCCTATTTTTCAGAGCTCCCATATTCGCTCAGGAAGTCCTTCAGACATTCTCATTTGTGTTCCATGTAACACTTGATATGCTTTATCAAATGATAAGAATCAGATTTATGTTATATTCTACAGTTACTCTCAAATTGCAACATAATGTTTTCTCTCTTCAGACTACAGGGAATGTCGGAGGTACTCTCAGCAATTATTCGCTCACCAGTTGTTCTATATCTTTTCTCGGTGTTAACAAAAAGATCAGATACAAGTATCTTTGGGTAACAAGCAAGAGAACCTGGAGCAGTCACTGGTTCAATCAGAGTAGGAACGCCTATTTGGATTCTACATTTTTCATCGAGTAAAATCAATGTCTTTCGATCTTATAACAAATGATTTGAGGAAGCACCAATGGATTTTAATCATTTGATAGATCGCATTGTTAATGGTGCCTACATTAATCATCATCATTCTTGAACATTGGGTCATGAATAAATAAAAATTTCAAAATATCAATGGTATAGGTGTTATATATCTATAGAACTGTACCTTTGTTTTTGAAATATTTGTATTGCAAATGTGGAATGTCTAAAGGCGATAATACTTTGTATATGAGTTATTTATAATAAGACTGTCCTGTTGAAAAAGTTTTACATCAAAATCCGAAATACAATGTTACTGAAAACTTAATACCAAATAGAAAAATTCCACTAAAAACTAAAAATTTCGACCAAATCTGAAGAAGAGTATGAACCCTTTAGCGATTACTCTATTGTAATGATTCCCTACATATGGACAGCATATGAGTGTAAATAGAACAGATCACTCGAAAATGTGAATTCGTAAGCTTAAGTAATATTGTTTTTGTATCATAGAGATTTTTTCCTAGCAACAGAAATCTTGGGAAGTTCTGTATGAAATAAATAAAAGTCGTAAAGTGTTGTGATATCACTATTCTCAGCAAGCCCCCTTAAAAAGAATTGTCGATATGTTTTGTGAGTTCTAACATAGAAAAACACTATTCAAAATTGTATTGTTTTAGCATTCGAAGAAGTTTGACCAAGCTAGAAGCTATACATGCTATTTTATAGAAAGTATTGCTTAAGTAAATTGCACGATAGCTGTTTTTGTGCTATCCACCAGACTCAAGCTGTCAAGATCATAGGTGAAACTTATTCATCTTCATTGGTACACCAGTGTCCAAAATCCTACGTTGAAGATAAAAATCTGAAAAAATTCTTTATAAAAGGGTGTGAGTGTGAATGTGGGTGGCCAAAGAAGTATAGCCTACACCCATACTCTCTCTGCTACTTCGGTTACGAACATAACACTATCCCTTCAAACAGATGATGGGACAAAATGGAGGATATTTTTCACCTATGTACTTTAAACAGTAGTAGATACGATATGTTGGAGCCATCAGGCACTCCAAACCAAAATTCAGCTGGGTGTAGCTGTAGCTATGAGTGAAAAAGAACAGAATCCTCGTCCACACCTTCACCTACACATCTACATCTACTCCCTCTAACAATCAAACCCGTCCACAGACACACTAACACTGTCGAGACTAGTTGCTTTCTGAGATTTTCTGTCAATTCGTCTACGCTTTTACATAATTTAGATCTTGAAACTCACTCGTGTGGTTATACATCTGGTTACAACAATACTTCAACATCGATATCAGTCTCTTTGAGTCTATTGTCATCATTGGCGAATTTTTCTACGGAATCTTCACCGAATAATCAAGTCAGGTTTTTGCTATGGCTCAACCAACTCAGAAAGTTCGCATTATTGCAGAACCAAAGGCATTATATCGTGAGCGATATGCAAGTGAACAATATAAAACTAGAAATCGAGTTCAACGTTATATTTGTGCGGAAGATAATCCATTGAAGCTCGTATATCCAACTGTAGAGGTAAAATAGAAACAATATTAATGTCGATTTCGATTAGTACAGAAAGATCAGGATCTCCTTCCAAAACTCTGCTATCATTTCTATACAAACGTAATAAAAAGTTGTCTCGAAGTTTGACTTCTTTGTATCAAAAAATGTTATTTATTTTGTAAACATTCATATTGCAAACATATAGTCTTCTTTTGAATACATAACAAAAATAGAACTCCGATTGATACATTTTGTTGAAGTTGTTTATCATTGTCATCTTCGTTCATATCACTCTTATATCCTTTGTATTCATTCTTCACTGCCATCCTCAATGCTTTTACTAATATCGTTGAGATGTTGATTTTGTCGAGATAAAACTATTTTTATGCTTTCGAAAACTTCTTCACTTGTGGGTGGAGAAAGTTGTTTCATCGACACGGATAGATAATAGATAATTAACTTTTCCAGCTTTTAGGTATGTTTTGCTATTAATGATCCTGTTGTCACTGTCAGAAAATCTATCAATATTTCTGAAACGTTTCTGCTTAGACAAACATATAGAAAAATACCTGGAATGGAGACAAATGAGACACGAATTATGTTTTTTTGTTTGCTTAAGATTGCAAACTTAATCCATAATCGACTAACTCACGATTGTAATCAGTTACAGTAAATGGCCAGTCTGCTCCGGTTCAGTGGAAGACTACTTGTTAGTCTGTAGGCATGACATCTTCTCTATCAATCAGTCTGAATTTTTTGATTTATTGCATGTCTTTTTTTCGAGAATCAGACACTTTTTACTGATTGTTGAAGACTTATCGCAATTGAACATGGATCAGATTATTCTGTTAAGTCGAAATTTATCATAACATAATTAATATATTTTATCAACTAACTTTGATATGAGATTATGCTATCAAAACAAAATAAATAACTAATTAGTATTGCAATTAATCATATATTTATTTGAATTTTCTATTATTTGTATGATATGTTTTGCACTAACATAAGAGATAATACAAAAAATATAGCGTGGGAAGCAAATTAAGTATACAGACGATTAATCACATCTGTGTTTGCCGATCATTTAATCTATTCACAAAGCTAATGCAGCATTTGCAACTCTATAATAATTTCTGTTCATCAATAGACGCCAAAAGAGAGAAAACTTATGGAAGTATTTGTCTGAAAAACAAATCGTTAATATTGGTATTTTGAGAATATCATTACAAAAAATCAATATTTTTAGAAAAGTAACTGTTTATTCGGATAGCTCGTGGCATTCTCTACAACCATATGTATATACGTTTTGAAATGCATTTGTTCGCTTAAAGGTAACGTAAACACTGTGAAGGACTTCTTATCTTCAGATTCTCCAGAAAGATATTTTAAAATCCTTTTTCAGTCATATTTTCAAGTTTTTTACTTTGTATATAGGAAAGACTTATTACAAAAGTAAGTATATATTGTGAAAGCGTGTGAAATTGTCTGTTGCCCTCTACTTTTGCCGGTCTTGACTTGCAATTATTAGATACCCATTCATGGGCTACTGTATGAGTTCATGCACAGTAATCGAGACTGAGGATGTTAGAGTGAGGATATATTAACAATAGTCGAAGTATTTATTTTCAAATAATTGGAAGTCAAAACCAGCAAAAGTAAAAGATGACAGACAATTTCATGTGCTTTCACGATATAGACTTACTTTTGCAATAACTTCTTCCGTTAAATAAAGTAAACAACTTGAAAATATGAATAAAGAAGGATTTGAAAATGTCTTTCTGGAGAATCTCACAATGAAACTTCCTTCACAGTGTTTAAGTTTCCTCTTAGCAAACAAATGCAATTGAGAATGTATACATATAGAGTTGTGGAGAATGCCACAGGTTATTCGAATATATAGTTACTTTTCTGAAAATATTGACTTATAGTAATTATATTCTAAAGATACCAAGTTTAACTATTTTTTTTTCGGAAAATATATGGTTTAGCATGCCATAGTATTGAAACAGGGCTTATGCATCACTACTGTAGCGATTACGAGACGAATATGATCAACCAAGAGATTAATTTGCATGTTATAGTGTCAAAAAAGTGAAGGATGGCTCATGCCGTATACCGATCAGTCCGATTCAGTCTGGTCATTTGGGCCTGTACCTCTACTAGTAAGGGAAAAAATCCTCATAATTCCAACTCTGGTCAACTCCCTCTTTCATACTTTTACATACAAATAGCTTCTCACATATTGTATTAAGATATCGCAAAATTTCCCAAATAGCATCTTCACTAAGAATATAAGTGGCTTTATATTTCATCATTTCTATTTTCAAGATACAGGCACACTCTTCAAAATTCTCTGTAAGGCTTTGACACATGTTGATAGCTTGACAATTTTTAGCTGGAACTTCTCCGAATATTTTTCACTCTACTTAATATTCCTCGGAACAGAAACTAGAAAATAACACCTCTCCTTCGTATAGATTTTGCCCTGAAAACAGAACAAATGAGACGAAATTTGAATATCGAGGAAACTTTAGGACGATTTAACTGAGATTTACGCTACCACCAAGTTTGTACCACAGAACTCTACCTTTCTTGCATATTGCTCATCTTCTTATTCCAGAAAATGGTCAGCTATTCGGAGGTGAAAGTGTGACCAAAAACTTTGAGACTGTTTTTATCTATTTAAGATGTCAGCAATACAACGTTTCAGCAGAGAGTCATTCTTCGATTTGTGTTGACATGGATGTGGGGTGTCGGTGTAAAAGAAAGATCCACACCATACACATACCCTATTTATAAATTGTAATTGAGATAAAGTGTTATCTTTTGCTTTTCACTGCTTTGTTTTTAGAAGATCTCAAAAATGTCCACTATACTGGGAGGCAATTTAGAGAGCCACTCCACTCTATACATATATGACTTAGGAATTATAAATAAGTAAAAACTAAATCTTTATCTTCTTTCCTAAACTAATCGGACTAATCCTAGCTATCTATGTGTCTATATGTATATGTATATGAGTGATGTACAAAATATATGGGTACTGTTTTCACTTATGACGTATGTCGGTAATAAAACTGGTTCATGCTGACTGATTTAAATAACTTTATTTTTGTTTGGATCCTCTAATTAATCCTCACAACCAGGCAAAAAGTCAACTTTTTATCGCATGAAGTTTTCAAGTTATGGATACTATAAAGGTCAAAGGGCCTATATTTTCCTACCAGCTATTGATTTTTTGTTTCGCAAGATTAAAAACGTTGATGGAGACAAACAGTTTTTTATAGAGGATTGGGAAAAGTTTCAAATGATAGAAAAATAAAGCTACTATCTTTTGAGAAAAATATCATTTTTTTACATTGTAATTTCGAGAAGCAAACGAGGATAGAAAATCAAAAATTATAGTTGTCGCGCTAAATATTCCGCAAGGTTTTCGTTTTTGTTTTATCCACAACTCTGTCAAATCAGAATCTTTGGGAACGAAACTTTGCTTTTCTTTTTCAACCTATGGGAACTACTTGTGCTAAAAAATCTTAACTCTTTACAATGAGTAGTTCTGAAGAAAATTATATATTATAGTAAAAATGTCCCACGAGATTTTATGAGTGATATCTATAACAAATTGAGGGTAAAACCAAAATTATTTTATATCAATCAATTGATTTTTCGGAGCTCTATCGATTGCACTATTTAATATTTTTCCAATAAGCCATTTCGAATTAAAGGATAGCTAACATCTACAGTAAGTATACCTCAGACATGCGTTTATCCGATATCAACAGATTTTGTGAATCGTAGAACGTGCAGTTGTTCTGTTGACATATAATTATGTTTATTTATTTGTTTTGAAGTTATAAATCTAGCATTGGATCTTATTGAAAAGAGAAAACTCGACAAATTTCGTGTAAAATGTTGATATTCTTTTTTACAATTAGCTCAAGAATTATACCTCTTCTCGATAACCCTGTATCCCTGCTATCTTAATAGCGATAGTCAGGAACTTATTTTCCTGTTCCTTCCTAACATATAATAATAAAACCAACGAATCAAAATATGTTAACTTGAAATTTCTTTTCGGTCATTTTTTTCGCAAACGGCATCCATATATTGCAAATCGGCCATATATACATATGTATGAGCTGTTCATCAGAATGAAGAAATGCTTTTCTAGATTAGTATTTCTGCCTATGGAATTTTGAAAGGTCGAACTATGTTCGAACTCGAATTAGGCAGCTATTCTTCAATTTATGAGTTTTCGATGTCTTTTCGGTGTGGATGTATGTTTGCATCTTTGCGCCTTTCTAAACTAAAACACAGATTGTTTTCGCAAAGTCTTCTGCGAAACTTGGGATATTAGTCTCAGTCTTTAAATATTATATCGTTCAAAGTTAAAGTAAACTACTTCTCGATACTCTATTGTATTATTTAATTTTGACTTTTCTGCTCAGTACGCCACAATAGATGTGTACTGCTAAAATAAGAAAAATATTCTCTTGTTTTTTTCAATTAGATACCAAGAGAGTGGTATGATGCCACTCATGAACTATATATTCGCGTGGCTTCTGTTACTGTGCCCAATAAGAATGTATCGGTGGTGTGTGTGCACCCATATCCAATTGATACTAATGATCCTAATGTTCAAAAAGATCCTATTAACAATGCCATATACTTTCGGATCACAAACGACGATTTCATGAGCGGTCAAAAAAGGTACCAAAAAATGGCATAAGTGCTTGATATTTGCTATTTTGATTTGTTTTTCAGTTTTCTCCTTACGCGCAAAAAGTTGCTACAAAATGAACTTAAGTTACACGGATTTTTGCGCATTGTCGACTCTGGTAAGAGAATAATAACAAATATAATAATAAAAGAAATATTTTTTTCTTTTTTTAAAGATCAAAAACATATTCCTCATATCCCGAGCAAATCACAAAGCAAACAGTTAATCAAAATATATGAATTATGGAAGTCCCGGCTCGTTTTTTCTTTAGCTCAACACATCAATAATAATGTATTTAATCTATTCCCTGGCTCTTCAGTATCATCGCAGGTGATGTTCGATAAAACCAACCGACAACATAGTTAGTGTACAAAAACTGCTATGNTGATGCAGTTTATTGAGTAGCAATTCACAAAAGACAGTCTCTCTGATGAATCAGTAGATAACTATGGTTCCTCATCAATATCCAGTATCAAAATCATTATTGAGCAAATTTGAGCAACAGTCATGCATCTTCTAGGAGCGTTCAGCATTGATCGAATATATATAGATCACTAGTTGCTCTCACTCGGTCTAGATTCACTTGCGGTCATTTCACTCTACAATTGACTCAATCGAGAGTAGGCTACAGTTATGCCGCTAACGGATGTTTTTCAAGGTATTAAAATTTCACAGATTGCTAGTCATGTGTATAAAAAATTGATGGAACAACAAGTAGCATCAGACACGATAGAATAACACTATTAAGTGGCATGAAACACATAGAAAGAAGTGAAAATGACCAAGCACTTTCTCACATGAAATCGGTTGCGTCGCGTAATGGTATCGAAAAAGTTCTCAGAAGTTCTGTAGTCAAGCATAGTAAATTGGTCATATTCGCTATTTCATCTAGCAATGTTATCACTGAGGAATGCCTTCAAAAGTTTGCTGATGAAAAATCAAACGTTTATTTTCTTCATGTAACGATAGATAAACAACATATGGAAACTCACGCTCACGAAACAATCGATCAAATGTGTCGATTGCAGCTTCATGGCTCTTACCCATTAGTGGCTTTAGATAAAGAAAGTCAAGATATTATCAAAGAAATATTTAAGCAACTTAAAAAACACATAAAAGCTGATGTTAACCATCTCAGTTAACAGAAACTATTGCCATTGATTTTACCTTTCCTTGATCACTATTTGTTAGAGTAGAATTTAACCTTTCCATTTTGCTAATAAAAGTGAATCCTAACGAAGAGTTATCTTAAGAACTTCAACATATAAGAAAATGAAGAGAATTTGATCACTTCTGTTCATACTGATAGTGAATGAACCGAGAAGCGTCCAACTGGCTACACCAAAAGAAGGTAATATGTGAAAAGAATTCAGTGTAACGTCTTCGATATCAAGATATACAATGTAATGATATACTTCAATTTCACATCTGTGCATTAGTCAAATCTCTAAAACAGATGCAGGAGACTGTGTGTGGAAGTATCTGCCACAGTTTGTAACTGTAAAATATATTCTAACTTTGAAGCACTCTGCTTTTTAAGAAACTGATCAATGAATTACAATAAGAAAAGTAAGGAAACGTCGGCAAATCATCTTTTCGACCATATATGACATGAACTACACTATGCAAATGATCTAAGAACATCTATATCCTATTATGTTAAATTTCTATCAAGGTCGAATAAAGTGACTGACAGAAATTGAAAGAATTTGAGGGTGTGAATGTGAGCGTGTTTTGCTTAGTCACACCCACACTCTTCTTTAGAATAGCATTTTTATATACAGAATGAACCGAATGCAAATAACTTGTGGATATTTTATCAAGAACATGCATAAACGTTATCATATTACCGAATGTACAGATATGCAGGATAAGAAAAAAAAAGAAAGAAGAAATTTCTTTCCATTCATTTCTACTCCGATTGCCGAACAGGCAACATAAAGAAAAACTTCGAAAGAAAAAAAAACGACGAGAAACCTATGTAGAAAAGAAAATATGTTGAAATCAGAAAAACAGTAGCAAACGTGTTGTCTAGAGAGTATACTCAGATATAGGCGAGGAACGTCGAGGTATGAAAAATGTAACTTTTCAGTTGAATTGTTCGATATGTTGCCTTCGACTAGTCTACAATACAGATAACGAGGGTTTTTCCAGTATGGCAATCGTCGATCGGTCAAAGTCTACTGCACTTTTATTAATGCATGCTCTTAGATGTCGACAACATGAGTAAATTAAATATGAATGAAAAGTTTCCGTCTTGTGACAGCTGGCAAAATTTCCGAAGGCGTCAATTGAACGAAAGTAGATAGACGGAAACATTCGATTCTTACCTGGATATCCTTCATGAACGATCCTGAATCCAAAAAATGTTACATTTTGTCAATGAAATCCAGGATGGTCTGAACGATATTGTACTGTACCATATAATTGTACGTGTTCGCTTGATCCAATAAGTATTGGTTTATCTGCTTACAATCGATCTGTATGTATTTGTCCTATTTATAAATTTGGTCATCGATGTCTACTTACCGATAAAATTTTTGAAATAAATAATAATTTAACACGTCAAAACGGTGGTCAATGTATGCCCATTGATGAACGGATGCGATCAAAGCAAAAATTTATATGCATTTGTCAGACAAGTTATTTTGGTGATCGATGTGAAATGGTTAATAACAAAATCATTCTATCATTTAGAAATGATATAACTTTATCGTCATCAATGTTTATTCATTTCATAGAAGTTCTTCGTTAGAGTGCACCAAAGAGAACAACAACTCTTCGAACAATACCTCCTGCACAAAAGTCACACATAATACAATGGCCAAGACCATTTCATCTTGTTTTCATAGAAATTTTCAACAAAACCTATTATTTAACTCATATACAAAAAACCTAGAAGCAATCAACAACAATCATTAAAATGATAAATGCATCAGATCGTTGTCAACATATCAGGGAATTATTTAATCACAGCTTCGTTCAAACTCAACTTCTTCGTCATGTCAAATATTATCATTTATCATATAAAAAACGTTCATTAAATATTCTTGTTTTTATGATGATGTTTATCTTTGTTTATGTTACGATTTCGAACAACAACGTTTAGCAAATTGTTTTGAATTTAATCATAATATGAAATATGATTGTTTAGGTCAAAGTGCTTGTGAAAATGAAGGTCAATGTTTTCAAGAGGACCAAAATTGTCCCAGAAAATCAATATGTATATGTTCACCATGCTTTTATGGAACACAATGCCAATTTAGGGTAAATGGATTTGGTTTATCACTTGATGCTATCTTAGGTTATCATATTCAACCACAGGTTAATTTTTAAAATCAATTCAATGTCGTGCTATTTAGTTTAATAGTAACAACAATCGGTATGATAGCAGGATTCGTCAATGGAATTTTATCTCTGATAACATTCAACAATAAATTAGTATGTCAAGTTGGTTGTGATTGGTATTTATTAGGTTCATCAAATACTACTTTACTTACAACAATTATGTTTAGATTAAAATTTTGAATACTTGTTCTCATACAAATGGTAGTTATATTAAATCGATCATTTTTACAAATTCAATGTGTATCTTTTGATTTTCTTTTACGAGTTTAGCTTAACATGAATCAATGGTTAAATGCATGTGTGGCTATTGAAAGAGTTATCACAGTTATCAAAGGTATTAATTTTCGTAAGGAAAAAAGCAAACGAATTGCTAAACTAGTATTAATCATTCTTTTAATTTTTACTATTTCTACAAATATTTGTGATCCTTTTTATCGACGTTTAATTGATAAAGAAAATGAACATGATAAACGAATATGGTGTATTGCTACTTATTCATCTAGTTTACAAATATACAATTTTTTAATACATGCATTTCATGTTGTAGCTCCATTTATCATTAATATAGTGGCGGCTGTTATTTTTATAGCAAAAAAATCTCGTCAACAAGCAAATCTTAAAGATAATGAAAATTATAGAGAACTTTTAAAAGCGCAACTTCGAGAATATACAAATTTATTTATTGCTCCTATTGTATTAGCAATTCTTGCTTTACCACGTTTAATTATTTCATTTCTATCAAAATGTATGGAATCAGCAGATGACACGTTGTTAGATCCTATTGAATATTTTATTTCATTTATGCCACCGATGCTTACATGCGTTGTATTCGTTTTACCATCAAAATTTTATAAAGAAAAACTTCTTGAAACTCTCATTGATTACCGAACTGAAATACAACGACATTTTAAACAAGTTAAATAAAAGTAATTAAAAATGATTTTTATCAATTTAGTTTCTTCTATAAAGTTGAATTCTTGTTACTATCATAAAAGATTTTCGAATTTCTTTTTCAGATCATCCATTTGTCTATCGCATGAAGATTGATACAAAAAAAACATTGTTTTGTATTGGTTGTATTTTAGGCTAATATTGTTTGTAAAATATTCTTCTAGAAATGATTCACTTTTGTTGGACATTGCATAGAACTAAATGTTGCAACTAATAATTATAAATAACATATGATGCAAAAGCAATTGGACAAATGTCCGACCCTTTTTCTCTTCTATAGAAAGCTACTGAAAGAAAACGTTTTTTACCAGAAGATAGAGCTTTTCCTTCTCTTTCGAACCATATATTACTTATTTTTCTCGCACATCTATAAACGAAATCACACGATAGGAAAGAGGAGCACCCTTAAAATGAGTCCGCGCTTTTCGTAAGATACAAAAAAATGGTAGGGAATGTTGGTCTCTATATCTTATCGATAAATATATTCTAAAACGAATATTTTATTATCATTTGATAGAAAATTTTCTCCTCTTTCGAACTGTATAAGATTTATATTTGTTACACATTCGTAAATAAAATAAGCTGAGTAAAAGAAGAAATACTTGAGCAATAAATTTGGAATTTTCCGATAGACTCGTCAAAAATATCTTGTTGGTCAACAGTTAATTCGATTGTTGGGGACTCGTTAAGAAGATCTTGTAAAACGGTAGTTAGTTTTGTTTTCATGAACTTGCTAAAACGATCTTGTAAAAGCACAGTTAATTAAAATCAACTGTTGTCTCACAAGATATCTTTGATGAGTCTATAGAAAAAATATCAAATTTATTGCTCAAGCATTTCTTCTTTTACTCAGCTCATTTTATTTACGAATGTGTAACAAATATAAATCTTACACAGTTCGAAAGAGGAGAAAATTTCCGATTAAATAAGAATAAAATATTCCTTTTAGAATGTATTTATCGAAGAGATATAGGGATCGACATTTTGTACGGTCATACCATAGAAAAAGTGCGGACTCGTTTTGAGGATGCTCCTCTTTCCTGTTACGTCGTTTCATTTAAAGACGTGTGATAGAAAGAAGTTACACATAATTCGAAAGAGAAGAAAATGCTCTATCTTTTGGTAAAAAAAGCTTTCTTTCAGTAGCTTTTTATCGAAGAGAAATAGGGTCGGACATTTGCCCAATTACTTTTCCATCGTACGTTACTTAGGGATAACCGAAAGTTCTGACAGCATTAAATAAAAATATTAAGATGAGGAGATATTTTTAATTTTATTTTTTTGTCAAATGTTGAGGATAGTTGCCATTATTATTTATACTAAGTTGGATCCTTTCTAATAATTTGTTAAAAGTTTTTTTTTAAGTCTTTTTCGAAAACACTTTTAGGTACCTTGGATACTACATGAGCTAATCATACTTCATTTGTTTTAAAAATTTAGCAAAATTTTGTTCGATCATGCCAGTTGCATTCTAGTAGTACTAGTGATAGGATATGGATTTATTTTAGATAGGTTAGTCATAAGTCATGTGATGCTAGCTGGCTTATTGAAGATGAATCGTCAAAGACTATTGTTCATGAAGACAGATTTTAACCAAAACTTTGTCTGGCAGATTCTTTAAATCAAATACTCTTGAGTGTGGATAAAGGCAAGACTGTAAGTCACTAGTATTAAATTGAAAATTCTCTAAAGCCTTTTATTAATGAAATATGAAAAGAAATAGAGACAGCAGGTTCAAAATTGCTTAACGATCATTGTTGACATCATACTCATCCAATGTTATCAATTATATGAAAGAAGAAGGGATCAATATAATACCATATCCACCATATTCACCAGGCCTGATACTATGTAATTTTTGGCTAACTAATTCTACCGAACGTAGTTTAACTGATTAAATAAATGAAACATGATTAGCTCATGCGGGATCCAGGGTACCTACAATTTTTTTCGAAAAAGATTGCAAAATACTTTTAACAAATTATTAGAAAGGATCGTATTTGGTATAAATAATAATGGCAACTATCCTCAACATTTGATAAAATAAAATTAGAAATAACTCATTATCTTAATATTTTTATTTAATGTTGCCAGAACTTTTGGTTGCCCCTAAGTAGAATATCAATGTTGATATATTCAATAAAAAGCAGAATGATCTATAGATTTCATAATAAGACAAACATATGATTCATGATGAATATTTATATTTTACAATTGCAATCCAATTCGTACTATTAAATACATTGAGTGAAAACCTTGTGTTAGTTTTTATGGAAAGTGACATAAGCCAATATAAAACTTTTCTTAGTACAGAATCGTAAGAGCTATAGGAGTGCCATATTGTATGTAAGAAAGATGCTTGTCTTAAATACTAATTAAGTCAAGACTTTCAAATGGTCGATCGTTTATTCTATCGTTGCAAAAATGAAGCTAGTTGCGAATAGAAGGTTTTTACTATATTGTGAATAATCTATATTAACTAGCTGTTACACAAAGAATTGTCCTAAATTAGTATGGTAATAATTGCGCATTGGATCAAAACGCATTTTTAATCAAACATTTCAATGTAAAACTCATCATCTAATAATAAATTGTTTTTGAAAATATAAGTTAGGAGTCTTTCGTTCAAGGAAAATGAAGAGTACGAATGCTTGCGATGTTGATCGAACTGAATCAAGCGAACACTATTTTTGAATTTCATCGAAGTCTGTAAGATAGAATCGGTCTTAGCTATTTATAGATCATCAGAGAGAGAAACTCGAAGGCTTCCATTTGAGATACATATTGATCAAAACAGCAATAAATGCATGACAAATTTATCGTTGCAAGACACTATTCTTGAACTTTTCAGAGCATTTTGATACCGAAAAATAGGGATATATCTAGAATTCAATTATAACGCTATACAGGGTACTCTAAACAGTGTGGCTGTGGGTGTTGGCTAGTACGAAGAAAAACTCTACAACATTAGTTACACTAATTGCTTGTTTTTTACAACCGTTTTGGAGTAAATTAACCTTATATTTAAACAGGCGGTTTTCAATTTTGAGTGAATTGATACGATTTCCTATTTTTCACTTTGATTTTCTCATTGTCGAACCTTTTCAATAAGAATATTTATTGTATTTATTAAGTTTGTAAAGAGTCGTCTCATCGTTTCATAAAAGCGTACAGTAGAATAGACTTGAAGTTTATCTCTTGATTTTTGCCAAAAACATTCGAAACCAGTAGCTGAACAGGAAACAAATGTTTTTCAGCAATATATATTTATTCGTATTTTTATCGAAATTTTCTAGTTAAATATTACATTGATGACAAGCTTCACATCAAAGAAGGAGATGATCGAGTATATCAAGTACAAGCTGATTTGTGGTTCTCAAAAACGTTGTATTGTTATTGCCTTCTTGCAAAACTTAGAACATTGATCATTTTCTTCGGTCCATCTTTTAATGTAAGATCGACAAAGGATGTCGGTGTGGGTATGTGCGTGAGAATTAAGATTAGATGAACATCTAACCATACCCACACTCACACACATTCCATTCCCACTCCTACACCCATCCCACAACCCGTTGTTGATAGAAATCCCAATTTGTCATGATAATTTCTTTTTGTATAACATTTAAAATAATTCAGTTTTTATGTTATATAGAGTTACACATGAATACAAACATCAAAGTGTAATATTTGCCATTGATTTATTCAACGGATATATTGCGACAGACATATGACAAGTGTTTGTTAGAAGGCGTTTTTTTTTGCTGAGTCACATTGAGATTAGTTACAAGCTGTCTTCAGAATCAAGATTAAGATGCGCATTTACTGCTGCAATTTGCTGTCCTCCTCCCGTGCCAACTTGATAGCTAATTACTTGCATAACTGAGCTATCATCAAAGTGACTGCATTTTGGAATTTTGTCGATCAATTTGATTAACTCATTGCGAAAGATAGAACTCGTCAAGGTAAACAAATAGAAATTACTCGCGTGTCCAACAAAGGCAAGCGAGATAACGAGAGTGAGAAACAATTGATCCATTGCTTTTTGTGCATTACTCTTCTGTTTTGCTGCCGTAGACACATTATATATACGTTGCAAAGCCAAGGGTGTAGTTAAGATAATCAAGACGGCACACTGTATAATGAGCATGACTAACATTTCACCGTAGTCTTTGCTTTTTGGGCGAGTAATGGCTGTTGAGTTAGTAGGCAACATTCTTCGCCGTCGTTGACGAATATTAAGTATAGTAAGTAGACCAAAAATAAACATGAGCATGGGTGGACATAGGGCATAGATAATGAGAAACCAATAGAGAGAGAAAACAGCACGGTAGAAGCCTTGTTGGGTGGTGCACACGTTTGATATCAAGTTGAATGGTGGGCCGATGCGACCGATATCGATGACATTGAAAATAGCCACGTGAATGTGAGCTAGACACATGATCAATAAGAGCAGAGCAATGGTGCATCGAGCAACAAATACATTGCTCAAGCGACGAAGTCGAACATTGAGTGAACTGCGACAATACCTGTCGATACAAGCCAGAACAAGAAACCAGGAGGCCAGAGTTCTATAAGAAATATGCAGGATTGCTTGGTTATCATTTATGTTGATTCTCGCTCTTATTCGGATTTATTCTCAATATTATTTGAAATAGAGATATAGGCGAAGTCATTTAGAAATAGAAAAGAGAAGCCTAAGTCTTCGATTCATCGAGCACGTTGATTTAAGCGATCAGCTGAAATATTCTTGTACGGTCTATAAAGAAACTGAGACTCTTCTCGAGGGATACACGATATGAGGATATTTTTTTGTTATTTCTATCATAAGTCTCAGTTAGAAATTCTAGTTGATTTCGATTCTAAAGCATCATGATCAATGAATGAGTCAAATGAGTTATTTTTATAGAATAACAATTTCTACGTACCTTGCAGTATTATTTAAAAAATATTCTGTTTTACAGATCAATACCGAATAATTGGCCGGGTCAATATTGTACGCATTCTGCAGAATGCGTAAAGGAAGCATAATCCACACTACGATACAATTGGCCATATTCGATGCAAGAAAATAAAGAGAGCATGGACAGGAACGAAGACTAGATCGAGTTAATATGTAGAAGTTGAGCACATGGCCAATAATGCCAAGTACAAAAACGGGCAAGAGAATATGCCAGATAATAAACGCCGCCGTGTTAGCTGCTCTCTCGACGTTGTCCATAGTATCTTAAAAATGCCAAACAAACCTGTAACGCTGATTTGTAATTTTCAGCAACGAAACGCAACATCTGATTTGATCAACTAGACACAGAATTCCCCAGCAGTTCGTTTATCGCAGAAAAAATTGAATATCTTCGTCATGTTTTGCTCAGATGAACTGAGTTTTTCACCAGTGATAAAGAATTTTTCATAGTTCATATTAATAGAAAAAAAGTTGCTGAAAAAAATGTTCAGGTGTCAGTATTGATCTCAATAAAGAATTGCATGAGTTCTGTGAAAAACGATATATTTCACTAGCTAAAATCGACTACTCACTTTATTTTTTATTCTTTTGATTAATTCTCTACAATATTATCTTTCAAATTGTTGAGAAAAGTGCAAATCTATCTCACAGGCAATCCTCCAGTTGAAATCAAACTGATTGTATTGCTTGTCCTGCTATCATTTCTGCTTCATTCTTACTGTTTGAATAGCGATTAGATACTTAAAGTGCTCTCATATGTAAACTGCTGTCATATGCATCTAGCCACCGTCCAAACAGTCAAAATGAAGTAGAAATGATAGTAGGATAAGCAGTACAATCAGTTTTGATTTCAGCTAGCGGATTGTCTGTGAGATAGATTTGCACTTTTCTCAACAATTTGAAAGATAATATTGTAGAGAATTAATCAAAAGAATAAAAAATTAAGTGAATAGTCGATTTTGGCTAGTGGAATAAATCGTTTTTCACAGAACTCGTGCAATTCTTTATTGAGATCAATACTGACACCTGAACATTTTTTTCGGCAACTTTTTTTCTACTAATATGAGCTGTGAAAAATTCTTTGTCAGTGGTGAAAAAATCAGTTCATTTGATCAAAACATGGCGAAAATATTCCATTTTTTCTGTGGTAAAAGAACTTTTGGACCACCACCCTGTATTTTGAATTATCATAGCCCTTACTGACTTATCTGTATTCCACCATCATGATGGAGGTAAGATTGACATTTTTGGCTAGGTGTATCTGAAGTAACCTTAAACTTGGAAATGTAGAGCTCATCTATTACTATGTTAATAACTTTATTCTTATCCTCAGAGCTATACTCTCTTCTATCAACTTCTCATTTGACTAATGAGTTATTTAAAATTCTATTAAATCTTCCTGCGTAAATTATACCAGTATGCATGTAATATCATATAAATAATGATAAAATCATGCGAGTATTGAAACTGAAATCAGAATTCTAATCAAATTTTTTATCTTATACATTCAACCAGAGGCTTACTTGCATATACTGCGTCATGGTATCACTTTTAAACAAGAAACTCAAATTCTTGAGGAAAAATGAATCAACTAGAGATTATTATTGAACAAAGAAGCACAAATCGAGAATTTAGTCATTAAATGTACTGTTGTATACTTATGAAGTCAAGTCTTGTGTAAATCAACTTCAAATAGGTATGTCTTCATTATTGAGGGCAGCAATTCATCATTCTACGTAACGAACGAAGATGTTTCTCAAGGACAAAAGCTTCAAATGGCCCTTTCAGACTTGCAAATTTCTTATTAGATGTACAGTTGCATCTAGACTTTCATTCGGTACGAGAAAGAATGGAAGATTTATTCATTTTATGAGGGATAGAAGTAATCTCTACTTTAAAGACTTAGGTTCTAGGCTCATTTTATACACGTAGAGAACTTTTCCTCTACAAATTCACGTTTGATACTCGTCTTCACACTCAATGGCGCAACAGAAATGATATGTATGATCAACATTCTTTGGCATACTAGTTTTACAAACGTGATTTTTTTTCTAAATTTCGTGCAAGAAGTGCATTCTTCAATGCAGGACAAGTTCCTTTTCCGAATTTGTCTCTTGTACAGACTCAGTGATATTCTAATATTTTTATGTATTGTGATATAGCGCGATGTAAACTGCGGAACTTGTTTACTCTCAACGAAATAGAATCACAACTGAATCGTAAATATAGAACAACAAAGAGAATGTTTGGAGAGAGATAAAGAAAGAATGGGATGACGGATGAGGCTATGTGTATGCGTTTACACGTGTAAATAAGAGATAGCACAGTGATTCGACAAATCATGGGAATCTTTACTGCCACCTAGGACACCCCCATGCTTAAAATGAAGCGTCCGCACTACTTGACAAATGAAAACGAAAGAAAAAGAGAATTAAAAAGAAAACATGAGAGGTGAGATATAAAAGAACTGAGTAAAAGAACGGAGAACGATAGAACAGGAATGACGAGAATAGACTGAGTAAAGAAAAAAATAAAAGGCAAGAAAGAATTTGTGTATGTATTTCAGGGTGTGGGTGTGAGTGTGGGTTAAAATAAGAAGAGACTATATCCATACCATATCCACGCATACACCCACCTTACATTCACACCCATACTCACACCCACACCCTTACAAATGGTAACAATTGGGGAAGCGATGATCCTTTCGCAATGGTTGAATGAGCTGAAGATTCAATAAAAAAATTGAGCTATTCTAGAGATATATCTATGAGAAAAACGAGTTATTCATATTCATGAATTTTAGGGCTTTTCGTAAAAGCGCAATAAAAAAATCAGCGATTTGCAACAAACATAGCTAAACAGCTGCCTCTATCACATATGTATTTGGTTTATGTGCAACGACTCACAAGCTTTTTCAAGTAACACATCTATTGAATGAAATAGCATGATAAATATGTTTTTATTTTTGTGAACAAAGAGCAGACATCCAACGAACACAAGCTAGATATAGAGGCTAATTATAAAGTTTATGAATAGAAAGTAGATTATTGTCAATTTATTGTGTTTCATTGTCGTTTCAGTATCTTTCACACCTTTGTCGCATGGAATTCTCGCAAAAAGAATTTCGATGGTTGAACATAACGATGAAAGCTTAAGCTTTGTGGTACGTAAGCAGAGAAATACGATATGATGAGCATATAGCGTTGCCATTTTGTATCAAGATCACTACAGGCAACTAAAAAAGAAATAATGAAGTGAGGTAAAGCACTAATAATAACAATCATTGATGGAATGAAGATTTCCTTCTTGTTCTTGAATTGTCTCTGAAATGTTTGCCAACGAGATTTCCTTTTATCTANAAACGAATTTATGCTTACATATAAATAATATTTTAAAGTTTCATATAACATAATCTATTCATTATTGAAGAAAAAATCCCATTTAAATTACATTTATTAATCATGAAATACTCTTCAGGACACTGCATTACTATTAAAGCACAACAATTAGCGAGCGTAGTATATACGCCACCTATATAATCAGCTTAATCCTTTTTTGTGCCTTATTTGTAATGCAGAGCACTGAAGAGTGTTTCAATATTTCAATCAAATCAACACGAAACGTGCCGGCGAAATTAAACTATGCATTATTCTTTTAAAATAATTTAAATTCAAGCACACATATTACTTAGTTTTCAATTGAAATTCGGCTAAAAATCGATTGCTGAAAAGCAAAAGTTGAGACTAGCAGATTGACTTGTTTTCTTTGTCAAGAGACAGGTCGATCTGTTTTTCAACAGATTTATAATATTTATATTGTTAAACGAAATAAAGTTGATTAAAAATAATGCTAATAATACGAGTTCGGGTGTGCGGGTGTGGGGTGTCGATGTGGATGTGGATGTGGGTGTGGGTGTCGATATGGGTGTCGATGTGGGTGGGTGTGGGTATGCGTGTGGGGTGTGCAGATGGGTGACCATGATGATTGGAAGACCACACGCACACCCTACATCCACACCCACACCCACACCCCACACGTACGTGTAAAAACGCGTGAAATTGGAGTTATTAACGGACAAAAACGCGCAAATCTTTAAAAAATCTATATATTTTAACGCTTAAATGTTGTAACGCATTAAAATGCGTTCAAGAAATCCTTAGTACGCCGTTTTAACGTGTTATAACGTGTTTTTTAAGACTTTTGTCTGACTGGATAGCTCTCGCGACGATACGTCGATACTTTCTAAGCAAGCCTCTTGGTAAATCTTCTTAAGAAGTTTACCGACGCACATGTTGACTGGCTTCTTCGAAGAGCAGATCATAGCATACAAATTATCGTAATCGTAAAACTTTTTCAAACGAGAAAATAATTTATTCGTTTGAGAATCATCGTAAACTAACGGAGTCAGGAATTGTTTAATTTGTGAACTTTCTTCATCTGTCCATGATGGCTCGAATAACTCATCTGGTAACAAACATGCTTTGTCATCTGGATGAAAACGACTGAAATTCGTACTTATATTTTGAAGTTCAGAAGATGTTTTTTTCATTAAGTCTCTCTGTGGAATTGACTACATCAGAGTAGCAGCTCGTGACTGATTTTCAGGTGCACAGCATCGATCGATAAATTGACATACAATGAACGGACTCTTCTCATTCAAAATTGCAGATTTAAGCGACCAGAATAATTTCATTAATCGAGATAACTCAATTGCATCTTTATCCACTGATGCTCGTTGTCCCGCACAGGCTCCATTAATCCGAACAAAAAAGGATCATATACGACAAGGTGAGAGTAACAGAAGACATTCGACTGAATAGGATGTTCTTTTTATTCCATTGAGAAATGATGAAGGGATCTATACTCGAAAATAAGAATGTATCTAGATCGAATTGTCAATCATGTTACATCTCCGTAAAGAAAAAAACAAGGCAAGTATCTCAAATCGAATTTCTTCAGCATGTAGTGAGTAAAAGATAACAAAAATCGCATTATAAATTGCATCTGTGAAGAGAGAATGTGAACGATCATACAAAAGAAACTTAGTAAAGTTCAGAATTTGTTTTACGAAGATAAAAAGATATGCTTAATCTCTATACAAAAACAATGGAAAATGGAATAAACGAGACAATGGGTAATCAATGATTATAATTTCTCTTGTATGTGCATGTTGAAGTTGCTCCTGTCGTTAGTCTCGAAAATACCGAGATTTTTTGCAAGAAATCATACTCGTCGAATAGAAAATATTTTCTAAGATTCGAGACAGTGGGCGTACGAACTAAATGTCGTCAAACAATATCTATGCAGCCCCATTTTTTTTTCATTTTTGCTCACTGCAATCAGTTTGCCAACATTTTTAACACGCACTACTTATGATCAATGAAGACAGTGTGCCACTAAGGTCAAAAGAGCACATCAAGATTTTCTGTTTTGATGATTTATTTTCTTACCGATTCAGACAAGGCTGTGGAAATGGATATGGGTGTGTGGTGTGGAGTGTGGTTGCATGTGGATGCGCACTAAAAAAATGGTTCCATACGGAACTTGAAAAAAAGTTCCAAATTTAGAAACGAAATCGAAACCTTTATCCAAGTTTCATAATAATATTGTGTCGCACAAAACCGGTTGTAACTCGTTTCAAAAATGGTTTCGCAGTCAACATTTTACTGGGGTGCGGGATCTAAGTGTGAGTGTTGCTAGGTGTGGTTGTGGGTGGATGTGTGGTGTGGATGGGTTTGGGTGTAGGTTGCGCCGTGTGGGTGTGGGACAAAAGCCTTTCATTTACTCTCACACCCACGCCCACACCCCACTCACACCTACACCCCACCCACACCTCACCCACACTCACACCCTTTAAAGAATTTTTATAATAATTAAAATTAGCAAACATTTTTCTTTATTAGTGATATACGTTGAAGAATGAATAAATAAATACAGCATGTGCAATTGGATAAAGCTAAGCACTAGAGACAACAGCATTTTTACGGCAACGATTTTTTATCGTGAAATACATGCGGATTAGGTACGGAACAATGAATTTCAGAGTAACAGTTAAGCCGCCATACAAACCTAAAATTCTCGAAATGAAATATAGAACGCTGTGGTACTTCACCAATGTGTAAGAGCAATATGCCGGAGTACAATGTTGGTACAAAGCAGAATAGGAAAAGTTGATTTGCCATTTTTCGATAAAAAGTGCGCCAACAATATCGCGAATTGCTATATGCGGTGGAAAACGACTTGAAAACATAGATTTCATAGCTGTTACATTGGTTGCATTGGAAATAACAATAGGTACTGTTGTAGCATAATGTTGGAATTCATCAATACATGTTTGATTGTATAAGCATTCGAATGTTGACTGCATTAATGTTTCGACTACCGAACAACTTACATTGATTCCAGGCATTGTAAAATTTTCAATATTAGAAAATGATTTATAGATACCACCATATTCTGAACAATCACTTCTTACTCCACAAGAACATTCATTATTTAGCATGATAGCTTCTGCCGGAATCGTATGATACAAATCGATGCTATTTATAGGCCAATGCCAATTTAACAAATGAGTAGATACAAAAGTGCTCTTGTCTATTACATCACGTGTAAGTTGCAAGACATGAGAAAACTGAACTAGTGTATTACTTTCAAATTGACTAGTAGTTGCATTCATCTGAATATTAAATTGTGATTGAGGCATTATTTGACTACTTATAAATGATGTTTCTAAAAACTGATTAATTGTATATTTAATAGTTGTGTCTGATAGTTTGCATAGTTTTGCTAGAAAACCAAAATATGCAGCTCCACGAATACGAAGATCGGATCTTTCTTGATAACCAGAAAAACCATTACCGTATAGAAAATATATCCATTTCTTATCGACGAAATCGCTTGAACATACTTGATGAAGAGTAGTATTAATAGTGATGAAATCTTTGTATGCAACAGAAATGTGAGTACAAGGACATTGAAGTGTATTAGAATGGGAAGACAATAATTCTTCGTAACGAGCTTGTGTAGGTAATAAGATTATTGGCTGTATCATTTCTTTTGATAAAATCGTATAGATAATTAGAGTGAGTATACTGGTAAACAGGAGAAGTAAATAGAGTCGAGTTGAAAAGCGTTCATATCGAATTGTTTGATTTTCAGTCGATCCTTTATTAAATAAATTTAATGAGATAAGTTGGTCTCGAATTCGTGTCCACAGACCATGTACAGTGCAACAAACTTGACGATTTTCTAAAATGATTCATTTGAACAATTATTTAGTTGTGTTATATTGTCAAACTCATTTCCAAAATTATGAGTGAACATTGGAATTGGAATTTTGAGCTTCTATCTCTTTCCGAAAATCCTTTCTTTCTAGACAATCATCTTTGAATATATGTGTAAAATCATTCGTTATGAATGTGACTTCGTAAAATGAAAGTATCTATGTCTCGGAATAGTGAGCTTTTCCAAACCTAATTTTTATATACTACATGAATGCTAAGTTAGTTTAGATACTCTAATAAAAATAAGTACTGCAGAGCTTTACAGTCCGTAGATTATGATAAGACAACAGTTTCTGTTTCTATACTGGAGAGGATCAAGTTTTAGAAGAAACTTCTTTGAATTCGATCTCACCGAGAATTTTACCATAGATGCAACTCAAATCTTAATCTATTCTGACGTTTTCAGACTTTTTTTCTCATACGATTAGGGAGATATTCACTAATAACTTGTTAATTAATAGTCATATTAAACGGGAAACATTTGTAAGTTATATAAGCCTGTACTAAAATGACTTATTCAAGAGAAAAAGTCTCTGGTGAGAAGGACAGTCAAATGAAAAGACTATGTCCAGTTTTGTCTGATTCTGACCATATATTTTCTATTACTGTTGCCTTTTCTCACTCAAAATTTTGCTTGTGAGCACTGTATAGTTTCGAGTAGTATTTATCTACTGAGTATCGCTTGTGAACTTAAAAATTGTCTTTAAGCGTTAAAAAATTCATGAAGAAATGAAATTAACATGTTGAAACTAGTGAAAACTATTTACATTCTTTATGTTTTTGCTCAAAACAAGGTTTTCCTTTAAAAAGTAAAATACTTAGCTCAACTTACTGACGAAAGAAGCGAATCAAAATTACGTCATACATTTTAGTAATTCTTCCTATAAAATCAATTCGATCATTAGTTAATATAATGATATTATTAGATAGCTTATAGTGTCCTGTAGCAAATACACTATCGCCTTGAACAAAATGCAAAAGTACTGTAGTTTTGTTACAAATTTTCATTCGATATTCTTATATTAGAAAATAAAGATTTGATTGAATTTCTTTAAGTAGTCAATCATTTTTCTAGCAAGGATAAAACAGATCGAAGTATCTGAGTGAATCTGCTTGAGTTGATTGAACTGGACGGATTATTTTGTATGTCAAGTATCAGTGTGATCTGCTGTAAATTAACTTTGCTCCTTCCCATTTAGACTACTGATTTTCTCCATCAAAAATTATTATTTATACATCGGGAATAAATTTTGTTAGACGTCTTTTGAAATGAAACAACTTATTTCGATACTTTACTTAATCAATGTCAACATTTTACTTTCGGTATACACAATGAAAAATATTAATCATGTTTCTTTCATATTCTCAAAAAGATCCTTTTGATGTTCATCTAATAAACAGAGTTGTTTACGCTATAATATTGAACTAGTTAACAGAAAAAAAACAGGCGCATTACGGAAAGAAAAATTGATATATGAGATATTTTGCATTGATTCTTCAGGGATTTCATCACTGAACGATATAAAACAGAAACTCCTGACGTTGTCTTTATTATTTACCACGATCAACTGAAATTAGCTTAGAACATAATATTGCAAGCATTGCTCTTTCAAGTTTATTGTCATAATATAATCAAAATAATATTAAAAAAAATCTCACGTTTTTTCGTACTTGCTCTTTGCTATAACGATAATGAAATAGGAGTCTCAAGCGATGATGTAATAAAACTAGGCAAAAATTTCTAACCCTTTCTTCGTCATTCTTAGATATAATTCATCCATAGCAAAGTATTCACTTATGATCAGCGACCTTGTGTTCATGGCATATCAGTGATGCATTACCTGATGTAACAGTATGGATACGTCTGACAAAAAGTTTTATAATAAAAGGACATAGTAATCGAAGAGCAATGTTGAGACCACCCAAGAGACCCATCACTGTAGTGATCAGATACGTTATACTACTTCTTTCTTGGTATGTAAACAAACAATATATAGGCTTGCAGTTCTGATAAAAGCTATCATATGAAGCTAACGATTTCCATTGTTCGACCATTACTTCATTGGAAATCGTTTGTACAAGAGTACTTGGCGTAAATCGACTCGGCAACGTAGAATCAAGCACAGTCAGATTTTGAGGATACTGGGTATCCATGAAGAGACGACTGGTGGAAAACTTGATAAAGCAACTTTTATTATACCAGCACAACAGTGATGATTGAAATACCGAGTCCAACATGTAACAACGAATATATATTCCCGGAACCGTATGTAAAATATTGCTTCTAAGGAGTCCAATGTCGCATTCAGGATCATTACCACAAGAGCATGTTTGATTATTTGTTGTTAGACCGATTTGATTGAACCAAACAATGCTGTAAGGATTCTCTATCGATGTTGCATAACTAGAAACATTTACTATATCAGGAGCACCATTTGTCAACATACCGCTTATATATTGATTAGCATGAACTACTTCATTAATCAATGATAAACTATTGGTGAATTCTGCTCGAGTTGAGTTTATAAATGTATCTATAATATCCTTTGTTTTCGAATCGAATAAATTATGTGAAATAACTTGAGCGTTTACAAACATTATTGAAGAAAAACGACGAATTGCATCGACAATAGTGAAATTTGCTATTTCACAGAACATGGCTAGTGTTCGAAAATAAGATGCAGCAAAGAAAACGAAATTGTCCGGAATATAATCAGGTCCTTTAGCATAAAGACTATTGTACCACCATGACTGAATAAAATTGCTTTCGCATAATTGATGATATATCGGAGTAATCTGTATGAATTCTTTATAAGGGATTGATAAAATATTGCATGGACATTTCAATGTAGTTGAATATCGTTCTAGGAATGTTTGATATTGCATCTGTGATGGATTTTGTATAGTATTAGTAATAGTTTGAACTGATATCGATGTATTAGTTATAAGAACACTAATTGTTATCATGAAGAGAAAAATAAAAAGACGTGTTGCAATAAGACCACGTTTTATTTCGAATGAGTCGCGCGAGTGATTGTCAAATAAGTTGAAATTTATGATTGACAACCGAACTTTTTGATACAACATTTTTAGATGAACTTGAATTGATAATCCTCTCAAAAGAAAATCATGCAAACGAAATGTTTGTACAACTTAAAAAGCAAAAAAAACAAGATCTTACTCGCATTATTATTGTTAGACTTGTTTTGTTTGTACATTTTTTGCTTCAAAAATAAAATAAAGCCAATCAAATATGGTGTTATAAAACGCAATGCTATATTGAGTCCACCAAAAAAGGCTATAAGAGTTGTTGCAACATAAATCCAATCAAATCGATGTGAATAAGTATAACTACAATAGACAGGTGCACATTGAGAATAATATGAATTGTAATTAGTTTCATTGAGAATTTGTTCAATAAAAAGTTCATTAATAAGTATATCGATGGTTAATGCTGGTGTAAAGCGACTTGGCCGAGCTTTATCAAGTATTGAGATATTTATAGTATTTTGATAAGTCATGAGAAGAATATCAAGACATGACTGATTATAGAAACACTCTAACGTCGAACCAAGTATTGTTTGTAATGGTGTACAATCGAACACAAGACCAGGTAAGGTTTCATTGGCAATAATTATATTCAAATCAAAGACTCCATATGTTTCCCATGGATCATAGAAAAAGACACTGCCTGCTGTAGGACATGATTCATTATATAGACACATACAATTATTTGTCGATCCTTTCATTATATAATTGATCCCTATGAAACTAACAGCTAGTTTGCGTAGCTCAAATTGATCCCATAAGAATGTGATATAATTCGTCGACAAAGCTGTTATGAATTGATTCGTTTGTGCAATTCGATTTATGAGTGTAAGTGGTCGAATAAGTGCCGATGATGCTTTTTGTTGTACTAAATCAAGAGCAGCTTGAGTTTTTGTTTTTAATAAACGTTCAGACAGTAACGTCAAACTTATTAGTGGTAATTCGGCAAATTCATTGAGTGCATGAGTAATTGTGTTAGTTGCACTTTGACAAAGAGCCGAAATAAGTTGCCATATTGAGCTTAATTGTGTTTTTACATCCATTGGCCAAAGTCGTGAATTATTAGTTTCAAAAGTAAACTCAGTCCACCATTGAGAAACAAAAGGACTAGAACAAACTTGATGCATTAATGGTACTGTTTGAACAAATGTTTTGTATGGTGTTGAAATTTTTTCACATGGACATTTTAATGTATCTGGATACTTTTCTTCTAGGCTTCTATAGACAACTTGGGTCGGTGATGGTACAACACCAGTGCTAATTTGTACACTAATATAAGTATATAGAGTTAGAATAATCGCGGAGGTGGCTAATAAAATTAAAAAGAGACGAGTAGTAAGAATTTCACGATGAATGACGTTTGGATCTGATGTTTGTGTGTCGAAAAGGTTGAGTTTTTCGAGTTTCTCACGTAACTGATTGTACCATAATTGCAAAGTAGGATTTATACACATGATTACGAATTCTACACCGTAGCTTTCTTTTGAACGCACTAAAAACAAATAATATGAAACAATGTGCTCTCTTTGTCTTGAATAACAGACTCAATAATGAAAACAGATTAAATAGTATTTAGCATAAAAAAAAACGTTCAACACATACCCTGTCAATAAACTTTAAAATATAAAAACAGATGTCTCAACTAAAACTATGTATGTGATGCGTTTTAATCTAGGATGAACATATCACAATTTTTCTTCGAGCTCGCTTTTCCTTCCATAAACCAAGTGAATCAACAATCATACAGTCGGTTTTTACAGTTTTTTCATGTTATTTTATTTCAGAAGTACTTTTAGGAGAAAAAAAAAAGAACACGTTTAGAATCAGTAGAAAAAAACTGCATCGACTTATGTAACATTAGTTAATTTTTGAAATAAAACGTTTTCCAACAACAGTTTAAGATTAGGGTCCCTACACGCATTTTATATCGAAAATCTTCTTCTACAAATTCTACTTTGCTCGCATTGCTTTTTTCGTCAGTACTAGAAATCAATATTTATACGTCATGATTTGAAACAGCGATGTCCCCATTTTATATATTTGACTAAGTCTCATTAGGTTCGAAGAGTCCTTCCATCACTGATGCTACTCTGACATTTTTTTTGTATTTTTCCATCGAGCTTTAAAATAATCTCCAACCAAATTACACCAAAATAACCTCATTCTAAAAAAACAACAGTTGAAGAAAGAATAAAAATATCTAATATCTGAGAATAAATACCGCGTGATTTATATCATATTTTGGTATAATAAAAATAGAGACCTGATGAATATATTCTTCAAACTCAATAGAACTTATGCAGATATACATAATCGGACATTACTCTTTAGAATAGTACACTACTTCTGGAATACACTCTCAAGAAAGGCAACATATCTACACGTATGTTCTAGTGCGCCAATCGGAAAAAAACCTAAGTTTTTTTACATTCATTACAGAAAAAAGTGATATTTTTCAAAATGAGTTTCTCAACTATAAATACTTGAAGGTGGCATTTTCTTCGAGCCTGACTATTTTGAATCATTTGTTTCATGACATTCTCATTTATGAATGTTCATTGCTGTTTTTCTCACTCAATGATTTCTTTTGTAATCATACTAAAAGCAAAGAAGAACTTTACAATTAATATAGTAGTGAGTTGAAACAAAAGAAATCCACGAGTCTGAAAATAATTCTTGTTAAGATAATTCTCAAAATTAGACCTTAGATCAACAATTTTTCTATCTAGAAAATATGGATGAAAAATAATTTGAAGTTTATTTTAAAAATGAGTAAGTAACAGATGTTTTCAGCTTTTAAATTAGTGTTTGGATAGCTCTTTCGATTAATTCTTATGAAAAGAACTGAAACCATATTTGACAAAAATTAAATTGAATTTTCAATATAATCGAAAATGGTAAAATTGGATTGTGTCATCAGTCTATCATTATCACATCAGAATTTAAACGTTCTATCAAAGAATATTCCAGTGTATGCATTTTGTTGATTGAAAATGAACGTCATTGTTGGTTGCTCAAGAAAATAAACCTTGCCTTTATCACTTCCCGTTAATGATGAATTGATGAACAAAAAAGAAGTTACTTAACTTTCATAAAGAATTTTTGTTTTGCTATAAACAGAAATCCAAATAATAGTCACTTTTCTACTGAGCGACGACATATACATTTACAAAATATATTTAAATTATTAATTGAAACTTAAACTTGGTTTCAATTTAATTTTGGTTTTATTTTTAATGACATGAATTATGATCGATTGAACAAAAAATATTCGTTCAACAGTCTTGAGGAGAAGTTAATATTTCAATTGTCATCTATTCAAATAAACACTGATGTATTTTCAAAAATAAATTTTGATGTATTGAGCAAAACTGTTATCGTCCATAATATGATTGTAACAGCAATGAATTAACTTATTATATTGGTAAAGAATGGAATATTTGGCTTATTTTTGTGTGCATAAATTTAAAGAAAGAATAAAGAATGCGACTTGCTATCATAGAGTGGTGGTAGCGATGGCATCGTTAAAATATTGTTGCTATTACTTACATTAATTTCTTGCTAAAAAGAAATGAAAAAAAAATGACTTTCTTATTAAAACAACTGGATTTGCTTTACATGCAAAGATGGTAGTATTCTCCAATAAAACCAAAATTTCACAATAATGGTTCAGTGCTGGATTACACGATAGAGGGTGGGTGTAGGTGTGGGGTGTGGGTGTGGGTGTGAGTGTGGGCGTGGGTAGAAGTGTCACTGGAAGAAGACAAGCATCCCACTCCCACTCACACCCACACATACGCACTCACACGCACATTCGGAGGGCATTATCAGTGCGTCAGCCACATTTGCTCTTCTTTGCAAGGAAGGACGCTATGATCTTGCTTTAAAACTTGTTCTATTAACATCCCATTCATCCTATGGTTACATATTTAGCAATCGTATTCAAAATGCTACAACAATACGGGAATAATGGAATAGCTTGACGACAGAAGCCAGGTCATCATTAAATCATCATATGTTTAGCAGTATTGGTGCATAGTCCTATCGATATTTGGCAGGAATCGAGCTGAATGCATTGAACACAATCACTGTTCATCCTAGAATATCCTATGCTGCTTATCTATTGAACTATACTGAGGCCAAAGTGGTGACTATGAAAAGAACAGTTCGAGTGCAATGAGCACGAAACTCAATTGACGGTGTGGTATTCTCAGTTGTCATGCCGAACAATATGTATGCAAATGTCTTTTTTGACTCATTGATTGAGAATGGCCAATGTCTGAAAATCATGTGTGATAATGAAATCATTTGGATGAGAGAATATCAAAATGATGAATTACGATTGATCACAGATGTTCATGGAGTGAGTGGTTTGATTGACAATCGTGTAAGAGATACCATCCCAGTGAGAATCGCACAAGGTAAATACACGTTTATTGCATATTCGCAATGACATGTATGAAACGAAGATTGTCATCGATTGACATTGATACGCAGTATTTTTTCAACTGAGTGACTGCTTTATTCTAGATTTATTAAAAGAAAAAGAAAAATGAGAAAATTTCTATTGAGATGAAGATAAATAAATAAAGATATTGAGTAAATGTATATACTGATGCATATAGCGTAAACGTTACCGATGTTGTGGGTATGGGTGTTGGTCTTCTGTCCATTGGCACTCACACCCACACCCACACCCACACCCACACCCTCCATAATTCATTCGTTTATATGCATATAATCCATTTTTTCCAGTTTATCGTCAATCAAGTCTATATATGATAGTGATGTACTAGTTTGGCAGATTTCGTTGGAATGATTTTCTTACCTTCAACAATTGACTATATGTATTTTATGATGTTTATAAAAACAAAAAAAATGAACAAGAACACAAATCTTAATATCACATTTTCGATGTTTTAGCTTATTGTTAATACAGTATGCATGAAAGAATAGTTTATTTTCCAATGAATTAAAGAACTATTTAAGAAACGATTTCTCTTCTTCTGATTAAATCGTCGAGACTTTGTTAAGCATCGTTCTCTGCAGGTGAAAATCTAATGAATTACCGTGGTGAAATACTTTTAAAATGGAACAAAAATCACGTCTTGTTTTAATCGAGACATACAATAGCAAAACACATGCTTAAGAATCGATATATATTACAAGAACATATAGAACAAAAGTATCTTCATCGTGTTTCATATTTTCATCTCGAAGAGACCGTGCTAAAATCTTTTTTTTCCATCTGATAATCAGACTTTTTGTTAGTAGTGAAGCTCTAGGATATTTTTTTTAGAATTCATGATTTGGTACAATATTTTATTACTAAGGAAAAGTCTTCTATTCATCTTTTTCAATCAATTGATTCAAAACCAATTCAACACGAGGAATATTATTTTTATATATTTGTTGAACCGACTCATTTGAGGGATAATATTTCTCGGCCATCTCTAATGATTTTCCATAATATTCAACGGCAATTCGATATTCATGGATATTTTCATAAATGCCACCAATACAATTGAAGATATAAACAGTATTCGAATGATTCCATTTTTGATAAATTAGCAATGCTCGTTCATAGTATGATTGGGCTTTAAATTTGTATTCCTCTTTTTCGACATTCACTTTTTCGTTATAAACATCACCCAGATACATGAAACTTTCTGCTATATCAACATGATCTTCTAGCAAACATTCCAATTTCATATTTAAACTTATTAAATAGCATTCTAAAGCATTGTCGAATAATTTTTTGTCACTAAATACATTTCCAATCGTATCTATCCAATCAGCATGTTGACTACGAGGGGTGGTTTGATTAATTAATCTGGCAGCTTTCATGCGATATTTCAATCCGTTTTCATCGTCACCATGATCATATAAACAAATACCCATGTTCTCGTAATTACGAGCTAGTCGAATAGGACTCGGTTTTGTAGGATTGATATCGTCATTGTTTGACGCTTTTTCAAAATATTCAAATGCTTTGATATAATCACCCATTTCACGATAAACAATACCAATATTAGTGAAACAATCAGTTATATCTTCATGTTCGAAAGGTAGCAGAGTTTGAGCAAGATGGAGAGGATGCATTAAATATGTCAAAGCATCATCATATTTTTGTTGTTTAATTAAAACTAAACTAAAGTATTCAAGAGCACTAACTAGATTAATATCATGAATATCAGAAAACAAATTCTCTCTCATTGTCATACACTTCTGGGGATAATTAAATGCAAGATTATAATCTTTTTTTCAAATAATAAGTATATCCAATTTTACTTAAAGTTTTAACAATACTAATGTGTCCATTTGGAAAGATAGTTTCTTTAATTTTTAACGAAGCCATATAATAATTTAAGGCATCATCATATTTTCGTTGGTTAGTGAATGCATGAGCAATATGATTTAAACTGGATCCAATGTTGTAATGCCCGATTGGAAGACATTTTTCATTCATTTTTAAACTTTCTTGATGATATTTCATTGCATTAGTCAAATCACCGATATCATTATATACTGCAGCAATATGATTCAATATTCTGGCTAGTTCTTTATGTTCACTAGGAATATATTGTTCTTTCATCTTAAGACATTTCATTTGATAGTCTAATGCACAATCATATTCACCTTTTATACGATAAACTATGCCAATATTTCCGAGACAACCAGCTATGCTGGAATAATTCGAATGATCTTCACTAATTTTCATAGAATGCATATAATACTCCAAAGCTTGATCATATTGTCCTCTTATGGTAAAAATAGTGCCAATATCATTCAGTACAAAAGCGGATACTTCAACGCGTGGAATTTCAGCATTTATTAACATGTCATATGAATGTTCGTAATGTTGAAGAGCTTTTTCATAATTTCCTTTATTAGTTTTACTCATACCTAGGTAGTAATAAATAAAAGATAAATCTTCACCATTTGGATTTTCTAATAGACGCTCAAAATACTGTTGACATTTGTCTTATTATCCAATTTCAGCTAGAAGACGCCCGTATACAAGCCTTACACTTGTTGTATCTATGTATCTTCTATGCTGTTTTACGTACTGTCAAGCAAGTGTCGATCCTTCATCGGTTGCTTTCATTTTCACAACCAAAGCATTCAATGATACATCTTTTGAAACTGATAATATTTCAAATGCTGCATCCAAATCAAATAAAACTTCGTCTTCAAATCGATGTTTACTGTAGTGAGCTATCGAAGCCAAGATAATTGAAACGATTTTTCTTAGATCACATTCAATTTCGAATAGAATTCTTTCATATTCGTCCGTTGATTCACTAACAAATGCTACAGCAACATTTTTCGAAAAACTCGTTGATAAATATCTATTGGTCGAAATAAGTTGTCCAACATTGCACTCTAATTTGTAAGCTTCTTCTTTCGATACTTTAACACCACGATAGAATGTGAGTGTTGTATCCAATGAATCTTTCAATACTTCATATTCACGGAAAAGATTTTTTGAAAGATCCGATATAAAATAACGAAACTTATATAATAATTCCGTATCTTCAGTACGCAAAGCTCTATTCAATATCTTGTATAAAAATGGGTGTCCAGTATACCAACAAAGAGCATCTTCGGATTTATATTCTTGATTAAAATTTTCAATTAATTTTAACTGTTTATTATTATTACAATAATATTCTTTCAATTTGTCAATCATTTCTTGTTTTGCTTGTTCATCGTGTGGTAATTGAAGGACGATATCTTTGAATAAACGTAACCAAAGAAACGAACCGAATTCTTTCGATAATTCACGAGTCGATTTTTGATGTTTTTCATAGAATTTAAATGTTTCAATTTGTTTAATAACTAAATCAATATTATCTCGAATAGATTGAAATAAATCTTCTAATTGATAGAATATTCCGATGATTTTTGAATATTTATCAAACACTTTCTCATGAATTTTAGGTTCGTGTTCAATTGAATAAATAAATGCTGAATCCAATTGTCTCAAATCTTTTATCATTGGTAAAATTTCCAGAGCGCATAATGAAGATGATATTAAAAAAATTATTTCACTTGTTGGTGTCGAATTAATAAAATCCATACAGCTCTGCTGATCATAATAAAAATTAAATGAAATATCATGACATTGACTACAGATGTTTTCTTCAATATTACGGGTATCATACCAGATAAATATGATATGTATTGCCATTGGTGCACTTATTTCTAACTGGAAATGACATGATTCGATTTTGTATGATCTTTGTAACAAAGAAAAGACTGACTTACCTCAACAAAATTTATTTATTACGAATCTCAGTCAGCCTGTTTTGTTCGATGAAAATAAAGAAGAATAAGTAAAGAAATAAATATGACTTGTGCGATACCATGGCAAAAGAAAGAAGGTTGTGATAAGCAGACTCTTCGAGACACCAAAAATACAGAAAGGTAAGACATTAAAAGTGAAGTTTTTTCGTTCGGTACACATCGAAGAAGCCGAAAGGATGCTAGCAATCACACAAAATATATCTTGAACCAACAAACATATCGGAAAAATAGAATTAATAACCTAATCAGCTATAGCATCGAAGTAATAATTGTTGCTACACTTATTATTCAAAGATCTAATTGTACAGATCGACGACAAATAAATTCCGAAGTTTAATAGAATGGGCTTTTATATGTTAAAAAGCCTCTAGGCATGTGTTAAAATCTGAATTACTCTGCCGCTTTAGCAACTGTGTTTTCTGAAATAATAGTTCCTAATTAACTTCGGTTTTGTGGCCTACCTTATATTGCTCATTTTATTGTTTACTTGCTTTTTACAGATTTTTTCTATTGGCTTCTATTCGATCGAAATTTACAACATGGTCTCAATAATCATCTCTTTATTATTGTTCTTTTGCGCAGAAACGAACGAATTCTAATTTTAACTTCAATATAGAACTTGTTATACGAACACGATTACGTTCTACAATGACTGCATGCGTTGTGTTAGTAGTAAAATTGCAAGTGTGAATGTGGTAATGATAAATAAAATTCTTATGATTTTTGCAATGTCAGTAAGTTTTTTCGTCGGTTGGAAGATCTCGAATGGATTAGACCTTCAACCGATTCTACGAAAAGCGAGTGGGTGTGGTTGTGGGTGTTCTTCTTCTCTTGACCGACAATGAGACTCCTACACACCCACACCCACGCTCTTTCTATTGATCCTAATAAAGTGACAAAATGTTTTTGTTATAAAAATGTTCTTTAAAAAAGTTCAAAGCAGTCTATTATGATGAGAAAACCCATGGATATGTCACAGCATATCTAATAGAAAATGCTACATTTCTCCCGTCCGCATCTCGAAGTTGCTTCAAAAATGGAAATACTATAGTCTTATATCTTTTCTCTTTTGATTCAAGTGGTGGTGGTGGTGGTAGTGGTAGTGGTCATCATGACGATACCTATGGTGGTGGACAACGGCAATGTAATTAAAAGAATAATCGTAGTGGAGGTGGATCTAATCCTCACTATCGAAGTAAGATATAATAATTCAATTATTTGTAATTACATGTATACATTATTGTTTTAGATAATCATGCTGGTAATTACTGTGATGGACATCGAGGCGGTGCTGCTGGTTATAATGGTAATGGACGTTCAAAATGATCTCAACATCAACAACATAATTAACAACACTAACAGCAACAAGTTCGTTCAGTTCCATCAAATCAACAACAATAATTGACTATTTGAAAGGGTGTGGGTGTGGGTGTGGGTGTAGCTGGTGAGTAAAGTGGGACTGGTGTGATTACACACTCGTACCCACATCCACACCCACGCACCCACATCCACACCCACACCCACACTCACACCCACTTGAATCAAAAGAGAAAAGATATAAGACTATAGTACTTCCATTTTTGAAGCAACTTCGAGATGCGGACGGGAGAAATGTAGCATTTTCTATTAGATATGCTGTGACATATCCATGGGTTTTCTCATCATAATAGACTGCTTTGAACTTTTTTAAAGAACATTTTTATAACAAAAACATTTTGTCACTTTATNTGAACAATTTAATTGTCATAAAAAAATGTATACCAATCCAATCTCAGTGAGAAACATTTCAATTTTGGAAGTTTTTTCTAAAAATAACAAAACCATCATGAAATTTCAAAAAAGAGATTTATTAATATAGAAAGATTGCATTTATACTTACTGTATTATTTATATTTAATGAAGAATTGGTAATTTCAGATATGTATACAATTAATGTACATAAACATTCAAGACGTCTATCAAGAAGATAAAGACATTCATCAAAATCATCTATATCATTTGTTAATTTACTTAAAGATGAAGATTTCAAATTTGTTGATAGTAAATTAAAAGGCGAAATCTTTATAGTTGATTCTAATAACCATTGCATAAAGGTAAAATCACTTAGATGTTTACCCATAGATAGTATCAATACTAACATGCTTAATTCATTTCTCTCAACAAATGCTATTGTATTTTCACTAATATAAATATGAAGATATGTTATTTGATCAGTAAGAAGACGAACTCTAGTATCACCTTAAATGTAAAAAAAAAACATCAGTCATTCATATTAGATAAAATAATAATTATACATTGTAAATGTTGTAAAAGTGTTTCATAATAAAAATTGACAAATGATATGGAATGAAGTTGAGGATAATGAACAGTATTAAGAACACATTCTATAGAAAGTGGTTCCACAGTAAGTTTATCGACTTTATGATAAATTCAAGGTAACATATTGGTGTAAATTCTATCAAGAAGCTGATTATCTACCGACGAGTTACGATCAAACAATGACTTGATCACAAAATCGAGATGATGAATGTAGAAAGAATCGAGTGCTAAACAATTCTCATCTGGCAAATCGAGTATATTAATATGGTTGTTAGTTACAATGTTCATCTTTAATAATAAATCTATTCACTTCAATCGTATTATTTTTCTGTTTGTCACTCTCTTTATATATATAATATTTTGATGTTCTGATTGCTGTCGATAAGAATAACATTCATATCGACATACTAGACGATGATGAATGTCTTTGCTTTTTCTTTTTGCCTTAAATTTTGTTTTTCATTCATAACAAACACCGTAAAAAACAACCAAGACGATTCGTCCGCTAAAGTAAGACAGTTTAACCTAGCTACCGATTAGTGAAGACACATGAAAGTATTTCATAATAACTGACGATAAATTGTTTTTTATGTTTTTTTACACTTTTTGTTTACATATAGAGGTGAAATTTTTATCACATATACATCTACTCATCATGTTCTATTTCTGAAAGTTTCAGTTTTCTAGCTAAAATTAGTGGTGAAATACATAATTTTTCGTACTGAATACTGCAAGGTAGTTTCGTGGGTAGTTAACGAAAAAATCACAGAGCATTCAGAAAATTTTCTTTCATATTCATCTTTGTAGAACTTTTTTCGCTGATCATCATTTTGGTAAAAAAAAAAAAAATTTCCGAATTTATCGTAAAAACAGAATATGTCAGATTTTTTTATAGAAATATCGTATACAATGTTTAATTGAGATTTATTCATCCTATTTACCTGTCTCTAAGAAACCGACTATAGAATTTTGTAGAGCAAAGTTTCCTCTACAAAATCTACTATGTCACATTTCTCCACAATATAGTCATTTTGAGATATGTGAATTGACTTTTACTTATGTTTTACAGTGTTTTGTATTTTAACTATAACATCGTCATTTCTCAATGAAATTCGATTTTTTTGTTAAAAAAATGATCAACGAAAAAGCTCTACAAAATTTGACGTGAAAGAAAATTTTCTGAATTTCTTGCAATTTTTTGGTTAACTACTCATGGAACTACCTTGCACCATTTTCATAGTAAAAAATATTAAAAACTCATTTTCGAAAGTTTATGTATTTCAGTCTTTTCGATGCGTTTCACTACTAGTTTTAGCTAGAGAGCTGAAACTTTCAAAAATAAAAGATCTTCATTAGATCTATATGCGATAAAAATTTCAGCCCTCTATATCAAGAAAAAGTATGAAAAATATGTTTTTAAAAATTCATCGTCAGTTATTATAATTAGAACACCCTTTGTTGTTACTTCTCTTTCGATTTATTTTTATCTTTAAAAATAGAAACAAAAATAGGTATTGTTTAAGTTAATCTTTGACAGATCTCTGTTTTATCACTTTCAAATTCAGATAAATGTCATTTACTGGCAATTTGAGATGGTAGATGATGAGCGTGCTATTGAACCTATAGAGTGAATAAGAAACCATGAAGTTTTCTCGTTATTTCGAATACTTCAGATAGAATTTGGATATTTTCTACCAGAGACATATCTTTCTGCTTCTTCTCCATTCATCTCAACTACTTTTAGTTACTCCAGATCCTCATTAGTATTGCACTTGTCGAAAATATGAATGGAAAAAATCGATGTTAACAATATTGGTATTCACTAACTACTAACCATTAAGTTCAACCATTCTTTTCAAACGGATAATCGGGTGTCTATAATGGAGAGATTCAACTCATGCAAAAAACCATTTTGTAGAACCGTACAAAAGTATCAATTATGGAAGATTTTACTGTATATGATTTAACCTATTCTCGACTCTAAAAAGTCAAGCAAGTATTTTTCAACGAAAAACTACATGGTGAAAAGAAATATATCCGTATGAAAATAATAACACTAATAACTAAAGATCAAACAGACACTTGGAATATTTACAATAAGTTACCTTTTCAAATGAAAAATGAACTCAAATGCCTGGAAAAATACTTGCTTTTGTTTCTGTTTTATACTTATAGATGAAAGTGTTGTGTTAATAGAGATTTTGTGATAAGGCTGTTTGTTTTCTGATATACATATTTTAACAAAAACAAAGAAGAAGAAAAAGTGACGTTGACAATGAAAATAGCTAAGTAATAATAACTTCATTACGATATGTGTGATACGATGAATCAATTTTTTACTGTAAATTATTTTTCATTTAACTGAGGCTGTGAGTGTGGGTGTGCGTTTGAGTTAAGAGAAGACCGACACCTACATGACATCTACACTCAATATCCACACCCATATTTAGGTTCAGTTGATTAAAATTGTAATCAACATTATAGTATTATGTGCGCTTATCAATTTTGAAGCGTTTGCTCGCAGTTAGAGTAATCTTATCAAAGCTAATCACGTCTTTGAGTGATTGTCGCTAATAGCTAATTCTATTTTCATTTATCAACATAATCAAATTATTGATGGTCATCATCATATTGTAGTTTCAAAAATGACAACAAAAAATGGACGGGTGGATATGCATGTGAATGTCGGTGACTAATTTTGTCTTCATCCATACCCTTTTACAAGATCATTGGTTTAGGGTAATCAGCAATTTCTTGTGATCCCTCTAAAGTTTCAGGATCTTTATGCTAGACGATGGACAGTTTCAGAGAGTTCGAGTATTTTTATTTCGAAAAAAAGTAGCATTTAATCTAACATAAAGCAAAATAGTGGACAACACGAAAAAATCAGAAATCTTCTCATTTATTCAATGGAGAAAAACAAGAGAAAACAATATATATATTCGTCTATTTAATTCAATCGTACGATGTCGCACAATTTTTATAAAAAGTAAAATATTATAGAGAAAAAAAAAGAGCAAGTACAACGAGAGTGTATAGAAGAGGCGAAATAACAACAGGGAACAACAAGTACGACAGTTAAAACAAGGCTTTAGGTGCACTTGTCAGTAAGATCTTATTATAGAAAGTATCAATGCCGTCCTTGACATAGATTATTTTCCTATTATATGATGAGGAAAGATCTGCAGGTAATGCGCATTATAAGAGCAGGATGAAAGAATGACGTATTCTGTTGAGAGGAATTACAGTTTGATTCATCTTCAGGACTTAATATTATTAATGAACGAAAAAGATGAACATAATAACACGTCTTAAAAGTCGACAGCAATAAAAATCACATCCTACATATTGAGTAGAATGCAAAGAAGAGAGACAATTTCTCAGTAGTTAAATACGTCCTCAAAAATATAAATCGCACCATTTTCCAACAGAAAACGTTGCCTCACACGTTATCATACTGAAATCATTGCCAATATGATCATAGTGTTTCATTAAGTTTTTTTTTCTCTTTCAAGAAGCCATTCGATGGTGTTGATGATTTCTTGTTGATTTTTGTCTTCAGCAAGAACATTGACTGTGATATTTTGAAGAGATTAATAATTGTTTCCTTTGAAATCGCGTCTAATGATAATTTACATTGATGAAAGTTAAAATATTTAGCTTCGTTTTAGAAAAATTAATAAGTGCTACGATGGTTGATTCACTCTCACAATTGGCTATTCAACTCACGCGATCAATTGTGCCCATAATCATCTTTCTGGGCATGTTAGGCAATTCGTGCAACATTGTTGTTCTTACTCGGCCTATCTTGTATCAACATGCGTGTTCTCGTTATTTTTTGGCTCTTGCTGTGAATAATTTTCTTTATTCGAGTGTAGTTCTCATCTATCGTCTATTAGCCGATGGGTTCCAGATCGATCCAACCAGGTCCTCTCTTCTTTCTTGCAAACTCTTCACCTATTTCAATCATTTATGTGCAATATTGGGACCATACTTCATTGTACTGGCCTCGATCGATCGCTACTGCGCCAGTTCGGCAAATGCCAAACTACGTAAATTCAGTCATGTCAAAGTAGCTCGATGGGTGATCTTACTCACCGTTATTTTACTTGCACTCATCTACAGTAACACAGCGATACTCATCGATTTACGCCAAACTGACACATTCGGTTGTCGCATTCGAGCCGACACCGTCTACAAACAATTGTACCCAATTATACAAGTGTTTTTATTCGGTTTTTTGGCACCAGTTCTCATGGCACTCTTCGGTTTCATGACTATTGTCAATACAAAACGAGTGCATATTATTCCTACTAGATGCTCACCTAATCGGCGCACTGAAAATCAACTTGTTCGTATGCTTTTCGTTCAAGTCGGCACTCATATTATACTTACTCTGCCTACATGTATAACCTACCTTATTTTAGTTCTTCCAACTAAAATTTCATCCACACCCACCTTTTTCTTTGCCCGCATGACATCTCAATTCCCCTTGCATCTTTCCTATGCAATGACCTTCTTTTTGTATCTTCTCTCAGCTAGCCTGTATAGAAAACAACTCCTTCGTCTGGTGCGTATGGCATTATGTTTACATGGTCAGGTTGAAATATATCCGACGACAAACACAATTACAAACTTTACTGTAGCAGTCCAAACGATGACTAACCAAAAGACAACGCTATGTTACAAAAACAATACAGCCGACACTTATAACTGCTTTGATGGCTAATCCATTCGTGACTATTCAAACTTATGATGATCATATTGCTATTGAACGACAGAAAAATGTATGAAATGATGTTGACTTAAATGTTGTACGATGAAACAACTGTTCATAGCTCATTCTTAGCGCCAAATATTGACCCACACCTTTTATTTTATCAAATAAATGTCTTTGAATTATCTGAGCTTGTTCTCTAACTATGGATCGTCAACATTTTGGGCGATGCGTGGGTGTAGTCTTTCTCTTCAACACCCCACCCTTGAAATTTTGATGAAAAATTGTTTCTAATGAAACATATATCATTGAAGTGTGGGTATGGGTGTGGTGGGTTGGGTGTGAGTGCTGATATTCAGCTTAACCACACTCAGAGCCATCCACAACTCACCCATATCCAACCGACACCCCCACACTGAAAAAAAAAGTATTTTAGAAGGTTTCGAATTTTGCAACGAAATCGAAACCTTTTTGAAGCATCGACCCTGCGAAACTTCGAAAGATTTTGCAAAGTCATGTGATACTTGAAAAAAGTTTTGTAGTTCGTACGAAACCTAAAAAGGTTTCGATTTCGTCGCAAAATTCGAAGCTCTTTTTAAGTTTCGTATCGTACCAATTGTTTTTTCAGTGCACCTACACCGGAAGCTCGGAATTTCGGCCCAAGGAATTTTCGGCCCGGACTAAGGACGATGGTGTGAAAGTGAGGGTGAGGGCAAAAAGCCCGGGCCGAAAATTTCTTGAACCGAAATTCCTGTAACCTCCCGCACTCACCCACATCCCACACCACTCACATCCACACCTTCTTCAAGATGATAATCAATATTTCATTGGGTAGGTCAAGAGGATGAATGTCTGACTGACTCATGCTTGATCGTACCTGTTACTCTCCCATAAACATATATATATATATTAGAATGGGTTTAATGGAAGCGACTGCCCTCTTCAAGCAATTTGAACGTTCATACATGATATTTATTGCACTTTGATGAAAATTTTTTAATATTTTAGTGAAAAGCACTTGAATCATTTCGTTTAATTTTTTTGTTATCTGAATCAAATTTAAAGATAATTTTGAAAAGAATATTCATATTAAATTGATTGTTTAATAAATTTAACTTTCGAATATATATATTTGATGCGAAGAATCTTTTGTTTAAAGTGGTATGTCTAGTTTGAAATATTTTAAGTAAAACAAAGCTAAGTTTGAATATCATGACATAAATAAATTCGTTTATAATTGAAATCTCGCATTATAATAATCATATGTTAAATATCACTGAGCATATTGCTTTTGGATGAGTAATTAACTAAATTAAGATAAATATTTTTCTCCGAATAAAAAGTGCTGGGTAAATTTCATTTTCTGTTATACTAGAGAAATAATAACAATTATCATCAATACTGATAATACGTTTTGATGAAACACAAAGCATAAAAACATCGGAAAATGATCTATATAACCCTTCAGTAACAAACAAGTTTAAATAGAATGAACTTGAAAATTTTGGCTACTGTGCAGTTTGAAATATCTAACGGAAAAATATGGGTTTGTTTTCTTATGGTATCAAGTAAAAACAGATTTTGTCAATCCAATATTCACGACATAGTGCAAGTAGTTTGCTAACAGCACTTCTCTGTTCACATACATATGAGTTAGATATTCTCGTATTTGTCAAGATGTTTTATCGCAATATTGAATTTTATGTGAAGAAATATTTTGTGTGCAAGTGATAGATATAAAATTTCTGTTGATTAAACCGCTTTAAAACTATCAACTTCATTAGATGCAATATGTTATTGTAGTTAAACCCATGAGGCAACTAAGAGAACAACGAGAGTATTTTTCTGAGCGGGCGAACGTCTACTCGAATGTTAATTGATTTAGATCATGAGACAATTAAAAGTATTTGCTTGTAGTGTACATCCTTCTTGACAAAATCTTGGCTTCGTTCTCAATGAATACTTGTTGATTATTAAACTTGAATCTCGATTACTGTAGCCTAGAGAGAAGAGATATAAAATATAGATGTAATTATTATTTTTAATATGACATTATATGTTAAAAAATGCGAAATAATATTTTTCTTTATCTTGATGTTTTTTTAGTAATAACAGATTTTTTTCAGTAAATATTACATATATAAAGAGAATCTTTAATCAATAATCATATTAACAAGAGAAGTTATTATGGCGCCGCCATGGACATCTCTGACACGTATCTCAATAACTTTGATCGAGATCGAACAATATTATTCGATTTCTTCACAAATTACTAGTAGAACCTTCCTATCGGATTCTTGATAACCTCAACGATTTCACTGTTGTCTATACGCATGAATGCAATTATGGACAGCTACCATCGATATCCAGTAAACTTCTACTTTATCTCAAAGTCTGATTTTCATCATCCTCAAAACATTATTCATTCCTATAATATGTTATACCTCTACAATGTTTCCCTTTACTTATCTCAAACTACTAGATCGAATACTAATTATTTTCCATTGTATTGTACATAGTTGATACTTCTATTTCATATGAATAAGTCTGATTAACCACCATCAACTACTGAAAGTAACTAAAAACAATTACTAGCCAAAAAAAGTTACCTTAAAATTGAGTATGATTCGTTCGGATACAGGAAACTAAAATAAATCCAAGAGGATTGTAAAAGAAATAAAACATCTTGTGATTCATCAGTAAATATAACAAAAATAATGCTAAAAATACCCAAAACAAACATTTCTAGAGTATTATTCTTTAAAATATTACTTTCATTATTGAAACAGTAGAATATAGACTAACTATACTATGAGAATGATAGAGGAGGACGCGATCTCGTCAAGTAACCGGAAATTTCCGTTGTTCTTTAACAGAAATGGCCGAGAATTTTTGGCGTCTGCCCAAAAATGTTATCCGGTTGCGGTATACTTGTACGCCTCGTTTTCAATCTTAATACCTTTGCGAGGGTGTGGGTATGGTTGAGTGTAGCTGTAGCTGTGGATAAATAGTTCTGGACATCCTCTCCCCACAGTCCACATCCACACCCACTCTCGGTTCTTCAATCAAAGTCTTTTATTCAATTCATCTTTCGAAATACAGAAAATGATCATAAAATTTTCTTTCATTGTCAAGATCTATTCTCAACAACAAAGATCAACTCTGTTCGATATTGAATCGCTGAACTCGATGATTCAACCTATCGGCCAC
>CAJNSZ010000476.1:71743-83669 GCA_905329745.1 Rotaria sp. Silwood2
AAACAATTTTAAGATTTTGACAATAAATATTGATAGTCAAAGATAAGTTGAAATCGAAATCCATCAAATGTTTTTCGATTATATTAATTTAAAAAATAAAGAATTGTTTCAGATGCTATTAAATTGATTGATTCTTTGTTCAAGAAAAAAAATCATTTGAAATGTTCAAATCACATTGATCAATATTTCACAACACAAAACTATTCAGTGATTTCTGCAAAAACTTTCAAAGGCGTAGATTATGTTCCAATAATTCTTCTCTGTTGTAAAAAAGAGAAATCTTGTGCAGTAAAGAAATATTCATCAGCAAACTTGATGAATTGAGAATAAAGATTTATTCTCCATTCAGAAGAAAAAAAAACGCTCTTAGAAGCTTTTCTAAGTACAAGATATTATAATGTGATGTCAGGTTTATAAGATATCGATATTTTGTTTCTGAATTACAATCAATACATTGATAAGATCATCACTAAGATATTTTGTTTAATTTTCTAAAATCATCTTGTAAGTTAGAAAATTTGAAAAAAAGTGAAATGTCCAAAACAATGAGACAAAAAATATTTTCTTCATAAAAATTTCTGTTTTATTTCTATTCTTGTTCAGTAAAATAATCATCGAGGACGACTCTCAGGAACATTTGCATCAGAGTATGTCAGTATGCAAAGTTGAAAATCTACCTATATAGTTTTTTTTAATAAACAGGTAATGAGAAGATATTTATCTTATTTCAAAAGTACACTTTAATTTTTGCTCAGTTTTATTTCATTCATGACAAAGTTAAATTCTCTGATTTCAGTATCCAAATCACGAAACATGTCCGAGAATTTAACAATTTAGACTCATACTTTTATTGATTAGCAACATAAACACCCAAATCGAAAACAGATTAGAAAACTGAATCATACAACCTAGTTTTTAAGAAAAAAAACTTTTCCATCTAAAACACAATTCTGAGGAATCAACGAACGAAAATTTGAAAAGAAGAAAGCTTGAGAAGTACAGTTATGTTTTCTTAATAGAAAATGTTTTTCTGTCCAACTATACCATTTTCATAATAAAGAATTATTTCTTGTCAATATAAACGATTGTCTTATTTTTTAAATGAAGTAAAAGTATGTATAAACATGATTAGAAAATCAGAAATGAGAGATTTCTTAGCTAACCACAAAGATGAATTATTAATAAATTCAAGATTTCTGTTTGTCTGATAATGATTCCAAGATATATTATAAACAAATTTTGCTACTTTTATTCAATCTGGAGGATGTTAACAAGCACCAACTTTAGATAATCTAGTTTTTACCATTATAAATTTTCAACAATTTGTCGAAAGGGTATTTGCTAATAATAATTGGATATAGTCTTTTTTTAATTTTAGTTACTTCATGATCATCCCAGACAGGGATGAAAATGGCATTAAAATACCTTGAAATAATGATTATTATAAGGATGCGAAACAATCACAAAAAATACCGTATAATGGTTTTTATTGTAAAGCATTAAAATTATTATTTTAAAAAAATCATTTTAAGGCATTATAATGATATTTCTTTTAATATTCATTGGTTTAGATTTAATTGTTTTCAATAAGTTTACCTTTTAATTCTCCACAAAACGATATATACATATATCAATCATATGCACTCGATTTCATCAAATGTTTGATGGACACTAAAGGATACAAATAATTCTAATGGTTAAATAAAATACAATGTTCTAAAAAGTTTTAAGGAAAGTCTTTGAGTGAAAGCGTTCGGTTATCGTCTTCCCAATTTTCTTCAACGTTACTGTACAAATGCAAACTAACATGATCATGTTGTATTGGGAATATATCAATTATTCAAGGATTTAAATGAAACTAAAAATTCTATTTCAAATATAAGAAGCCACAGTATGACAAAAAGAGTTGATCGATGGGATTAAACAGATACGATGGAAATTCTGTGAATTACTGTAAATCATAAAGATACACTTATTCTTATTTAAAGTCGAGATAGACAACGCGTGCAGTCTTTTTCGGGTGTGAATGTCTGGATATAGGTGTGCATTTGCGAAATTATGAAAATAAGATTGATAGTCACACACCCACACCCTCTGTTGAACTGAAGTTAATTGTGAAAAAGCTTGCAGCTGTTGAGTTTATTCAATCACTTTTTTCAAAATTGATTGTACAAAATTATATGGCATTTGAATTTGTTTTTTTTTGAAATATTTCAAACAAAATTTTATTGGATTCAGTCTTGTATATAAACATATACGACAGTTTTCATATTAACAAATAATATTTCTATAGCAAAATCTTTAGAAGAAACTAATTATAAGTTGGAAATGTCTCTTGATTGTATTATACCATCAATAGTTATTCTAACATGATATCTTGGGGATTTTTCATTTAGACATCAGAAATCATCAAATATTTTGACATATCATAATAACAACAACAACATATTATATTGCTCATTAAGTGTAGAAGACATTCGTTTAAAATAGTTAGGATTATTTTTGCATCAACATGAGTAACAATATCCTTTATAAATTGAAAAAAATAGTCGTGAACATATGAAATCTTTTTCGATATATATATAACGATAACATATACGTTTTGTATAACATTTGATCTACAGAGACGTCGCAGTCGTAGGTGCATTTGTTTGAATATGCTGCTCTTCAACACATCTGATAAAAAATATCTAATGAATGTTAAATGCTTGAAAATAAGTGGTTTCTAAAAGCAAAAACTAGCCCTCAGAGCAGTACGAAAGAATCTTTCTTTCATATTGCCATTATAGAAGATATCTTTATTTGAAGATATCCCAAATGGCATTTACACAATGTAGTTTTCTGTAATATTTTTTTCAATAGGCTGATACTCAGTACTTTTAATTAAAATTAGAAACCCCAGCAAAAACCATGCTAGTTATTTCAAGTATCAAAGGCACGCACAGAGTTTCCAAATTTCAACCAATATTAGACTTTCTGTGCAATGTCTAATACATCGATTTATTCACACCGATTAATATTCACATAACATATCTTTCCTCAAAGTGCACCCAATGACTTCAGAGACGGTTTATTAGTGTTGAAACTGACTGGGTCAGTCACACCCTTCTGTAGAGAAACACATAAAAAAATATTTTCTAGATTGTTTTGAGACTTTTTTTCAACAATAATGTGCTGGCTACGCATTCGAGAAAGACTGCAAAAGATTCTTCGATATCTTTCGACTTTGAATCGATTTTCATCCGTTCCACCTACAACCGATCGGCACAAACTGTAAACTCAAGTTATTTCAGCATACATTTTCATTATTTTACTACTTTTATCATTAGCTATTCTTATTTTCTATCACTAAGACATACACTATCAAAACATCAACTATGAAGAATTACACAGATCTACACATAAAAGATGGGCAAACCATTAGTTATCAATGCACAAACACCGTTATTGACTATAGCAAGTTTTTACATGTCGAATATACTTTACATCAGATATGTTCAAGCAATTTCGTAACGGACAATTCGATAAACTAATATATCAAAGAATCATCATCTATTCCTAATATACATGAAAATGACTTTCGGAGAATGGGCCCATTTATATTTCGAGCTCTAATGTCGTTATGTGAACAAGCCAATGACGCAATTATACACAGTCTTTCTCGCTTTTATGCTCGTCAATATGTGAGTATCGATGTGACAACACTGACTTTGTTTGAATCACGAACTGAGTTATTGTTCAATCAATTTGAGTCATCTACAATAAGTGAATTTTTGTCCTCAATACGTATTGCCCGTGAAATCACTCAAGTTAATGCATTATTTTCATATTTACAAACCAAGATGAAGTTCTGTGTTCTACCTGGTGAGCAAAATTATAAGTCATTTTCAAAGTCGTATGATAACTGTTCAAGTTCTAATAATTCTTGATGCGTTGCATTATCCGGCATATACGAAGGAGTTAACTCTCAAATCTTGTTTTCTGTTCCAGCAATATATGTCGGATGTTATATCTTAGAAGCACTTCTACAATCGAACTTACAATGTTTCTATAAGCAAACATGCTTTGAAAACTTGATTACATTTATGGGCATGAATAGATCTTTCGTTAGTACAGTGATGAATGCATCTCTGACTTCTCGTTTCCCTCCGACTAGTATTGTCAATGAAATATTAGTGAATTTAATGGTGAACAGTTGGACTTGGTTAGCCGCATATGACAAGTACTTCGACGAATGTCACCCCATTGAGTACATCTACTCGACTAAAGCAAGAAATGATGTCATATACAGTACAACGATAGTAATTGCTTTGATTGGTGGTATTTTAATAGTTTTGAAATGGATCATGCTGCGACTTGTAAGTCTAGTCTGACAGAAAAAAACTCTACTAAAGTAGAGAAAACGGTAAAATGTGTTTCTACTAATAGCATTGAATTTTAGAAAATCAGCATTTTACCCTATGAAAACACTCATAAGCTGACAATAAGCATCATTAGTTTACAAAGCTTGTTTAGATTGAAATCATCAGATTTCATATGAACTTTTCCAACTTTTAGCATTGAATCCAGTCCATTTGCCAAAACTAAAAAGAGTGTTTACACTTTATTCTAGATGCTGATCATCAATCAATAAATATGTATATTCGTCATTTTTGGCAAAATCTTCGTAATTTCAATTGTTTTCCATCCGCTTCACCAACGACCAATCAATCCAAACTTATAAGTCAAATAATTTCAACATATATCTTTGTTGTGTTGCTAGCGATATCATCGATAATTCTTTTTCAATACACATCAAAACTGAACGTCATTAAGACAGTGATCGTCAAAACGGCAACCCTCAAGAAATATTCGGAGCTCTACACACAATATTCGCAAACGCTCATTTATCCATGTACATCAGCAGCCACTGAATATCGAAATTTTTTGTATGTTGATTATGCGTTACATCAAGTATGTTCAAGCAGTTTCGTTACAGAAAATTGGATAAATTATCTCGAACAACATGGAAGAATCGTGGATATCAAAGGTACAGATCTCCGAAAAATGGGTCCGTACATGTTTCGAGCTCTAATGTCATTATGTAAACAGGTCAATGATGCAATGGCATATCGACTCTCTTCTTTCTATGATAGTCAATATTTGAGCATCGATTTAACTCCATTTAGCCTTTTTCAATATCAAGCTGGATTTGCGGGTGTGGGTGTGGGTGAGTGGAGTGTCTGTGAATGAAATACACAAACCAACACCTACACCCACACCCAATAATAGAGATTATTTTTCTTCTTTCTAGGAGAACAACAAAAAATACGTCACTGTTTTATGTAATACACTTAGGAACTTTAATAGACTGCTTGCTTAAACAATCATGTTGACGTTAAGTAGGCAAGCACTTTATTAGTGAGCAACATTTTTTTTCTTCCCTTAGTTCTGCAAGTCGCAAAACAACAAGAATGATTTACGAAAAAGAAAGACGACAGTGTACCACATTGAAGTATGTCGTATATTTTTTCTTTCTGAATTTATTTATCTTAGTCGAGTTTAAGGTATCCGCAAATAATGCATCTTATCGATTGGAAAAATTGAAACTTTTTGCTTATCGATGATTCAGAAAGAAATGGACTGCTTTCAAAAATAAAATATGCTCTCGAGACAACAAAATTTCGCATGCCTCATTTGGATACTTAGATCGAAGACGTTAGAAAGCATTGTGCTTTGAAGAGAGACAATAATCCAAATGTTGACTGTTATTTCTTCGATTATTCAATTCTACAATTTGAAAATTGTCTGATTATCGAGAACGCTCTTGGCAATATTAACAAATTAAGTAAAATTCAAGCACGAAAATGTATTATTAGGTCTAGGATAAGCTTCTGTTCAATGATTTCGGATCTCATCATAAAAGAGTACCACATTCTGAAAGGAATACTACTGGTGCTTGATGCCATTGACAGCAAAGACATTTCTCAATACTTAGATGCCTCTGATATGAAAGAAGTTCTCCGAATACCGGACACTCATCTGAGTGTGAAGAATGTTACAACGTATGAGAAGGATGAAAGTTCACTATTGATACATTTAGAAGAACATCTTAACGCATAAAAGAAGCAACTACATTGACCCAATTGAAACCAAAAGGCTAAGTTGAACAGAATCAATCTGATGAGTACCGATTTTCTATTTTTGAATAATCTAACTTTAGAAAAAAAGGATCATACTGATCAAAATAGAATAGTGCAACTTTTTTTGTTAATAATCAATTGCATCTCAACACATCTATTTATCTCGTTCTAAAAATAGAAGATCGATCTACGTTATCAATTATTTTTAGAAGTAGATGTGAATAGGATTGAAAGGGAAGAGGCTTCTCGTTCTGTGGAATATGACGACGTATTGCTTCGTTTCCAACCTTGTTACAAGTTTTGATAAACTTTCCATGACTTCTGGGTTCAATGAAAGTAACTTCATTATGCATCATATATTATCTACATGAACAGTGCAATGAATCCTTTTATCCATTAGAAAGTTCTTCCAATAAAAAACTTGAGCGTGTGGGTGTTAATCTTCTCGTCACTCACACTTCAGGCCACTTTTGAGTCCCAAAGGAGCCGTGTTAACAAGGTTTTTTCCTATGATATATGCTCTTTCAGAAAATTGGGTGTGGGTGTAGGCGGGTTGGCGTAGAGTCATTCTTATGTTAACCTTCACAAACACCCATCCACTCTTTCTTTGATTGTGTTACAAGCGAAAACAGAAATATATTGTCATGTTGTGGAACAGTGATTACTAACTACATTTTGCAGTTTTTCGCTTGGTGCATGTGATTTCTCCGGCAGTTCTCAGCATGGAATACAGAAAGCAATGGCACTGCATAACTACACTGTAAAGCAAAATTCCAGAATAATGAACCTTTCCGGCGTTTATGAAAATTCGAATATATGGTAAAAACGGTTTATTATAACTTGCACTTTCATAAACCCTTAAACAGTTTATTATTCTGTACTTGTTTTTAGAGTACAGGCAAGATATAGTCGAGGGATAAGCCAGATGCAGCACCGAGCGTTACTTATTGTTAATGCTGAATGAAGTTCGTTATGATTTCTGGTATATTTACTTTCGAATAATGAGAACTTTTTGAGTAGCAAAAAGAAATTCGTTTCTGGTTGGTCATTATTATTCGTCTACTCTCAATTCAGGGTTCTGTATTGCTGATATGATATGTCCTATTCAATACTATGTTCTTGACAAAAATTGAAATAAAATGAAGGTATGAAGTAAGAGTGGTATGTATACTTTATATTTTCCACATATAAATACAGCAGTGTAAATATTTGATTTAGTTATTTGCTTGTAAAAGGTAAGTGAAGCATTCAGCTGTATACTAGCAAAGTAAATACACAGTGGCATTCAGATTAGGAAGAAAAATAAATAAATATTCAGTGTTTTGATACTTTGTAAGTGAAATAGAAATCAATCAACAAGCAAGCGAGCCGTCCGACAGACGCAACATTTAAAAAACATTGGTATGTTTATCCTAATCATTACGTTGTTCTGGTAAAAAACTGATTACAATGATTCGAATGCACAATAGAAGTATTATGTAATTTAGACTAAAATAAAATCGGTAGCCATAATAAACTTCATTTATATGATCGTTCCTTACTGAGATGAATAATTTATTTTCTTGTATTTATCACACATGCAAACATTTATTAAAACGTTCGTTCTCTTCTAAGATACTATCTGTATTTGGCATAATAAGTCCTCTACATTTCTCTCCTAGAGTTGAGCTCCCATACATTTTCAAAGAAAATAGTGAGTGTATATTATATGTCGAAGTTCTATGATTCTTTCTTTCTCACGCGATCAGTGGCCCTGAGAACCCAGTCTAGAAGTCCCGAATGAAGTTAGCAGCAAGACTTAGAATTTAACAAATATACTCTTGAGTTTCTTGAACCGTTCTATAAAACCTAAATTACCGGAATACGTTTCTGAATGTTCTCAATAGCGAAATAGCTTTGACTGTTGTAATAACAAAAAATTTTATTCACGATCTCGATGGTGATTGATAGGGATGCATTGATGAGACAAAATTGTCATTTGAAGAATATAGAAATGGGTCAAAATCTATTGTTTTGGAATAGATCAAAATTCAGAAAAATCGAAAATGCACTATGTTCTATAGGAGATTTTTTAAAATTCCTGACGGAAAGCTGTAATTTCAATTTCTAATGCAAAAGATATTCACAACAGTCTTATTTGTCATTTAATTCAATGCTTATAAAAAATCACAGTGAGATAAGATAACGAAGACTAAATTGAGAATAGTATCAGTGTAAATAAAAAAAATAATAAAGTGCTCCTAAAAAACGAGAAAAATGATTGTTGCCGAAATGTAGAAATGATCGATAAAACCTTACTCTGCGGTTTCAATCCCAAAGGGACTCTTATCATAAACCACTTTTAGAGAATACTTTTGTTGACATGTATGAGATGATTTCATATTGCTTTTATGTTTATTACACAAGAATTTCAAAGTTTTCGATCAATTGTAATTTTTAACAAGAAATATTTTATGAAAGTTGTATAGTTAATCCTCTGTCTCAATTTTACAAACCATATTTTTATTCGAACTCAAAGTTGCCATTTTCTTTCTAGTGATAGTGTAAGAAAATGTATCAAATGTCAGAATAGACACATTTATTTTTTTAGTGTAAGTAGAAAATTTAACATTTAAGAAATGCGTTAGTTTATCATTGTAATATAGCCAATATTTCGTATGCCGCTATGACCAACTGGTTAAGATGCTCAGCACATATTCACAAGATAATGTGCTCGCACATTGACGCCACCAGACATAGAATGACCTTGGACAAGTCACTAACGGTTACATCTCTCGGACCACCCATCCGATAGCACATTGATTACGTTGTTGCCATACACAAGCTTCTGTAACTAGTATATGGTTAGTCAGTGCACATGGAAAGTTCAAGTAATTAAGCGAGAGGAATTCTGAATCAGGCCGGTCTTCCATCTAGAGCTACCACTAGTAATAGTTGTAGGAAAAAATTGGGCTTTTAAAACTGTCTTCGGACAGCATCCCCGTCGCAAGGCAACTGAAATACAGGGTATTCTTCTTCTTCAATATTTCGTAATTACAACTTCATTTTATCAAATCTACGGATAATCACCAAAAAAGCCTTTTTTAAGCTTGTGGGTGTGGATGCCCATGTGGGTGCGAGTAGAACATAAACATCCAACCCCAGAGCCCTCACACCCACACCCAAACCCACCCACACCCACACCCACACCCACACCCTACTTAAACCGATGCAGAATTCCAAGGGCTTTCAGAAAATATACAAAATATTTTTGGGACAGAATCACCCAGCGTGATTAGAGGCCAAATACCAGAAAATTTTCATTTTACTCAACCAACATTTTTGCTCGTATATTGATATTATGGATTAGTAAAATGTATCTCAGAAATAACTCAGTTACTCCGTTTTGTAGAGAAAACATTTCGGCACCTTTTGAAATGTTTTCGAGATCAAACTGGCAAACAACTGCAGAGAAAAGGCTAAAATACTAACAGCACTGTAAAAAAATCGATTTTTTTTTCATCAACTGCCTGAGGGAGGGTCACTGTGAGCTTTGCCATTTTTCACAGGTAAGTCAGAAAGAGCTCATATTTTGGATTTAGAGGTTTCGAATGATGATCTATAGTTTGAGATATTTAAATCGAAAATCAAAATTTTAGCGGCGGCCGATTTCTGTTGAAGTTGGTAGGTCCTCTCACGGACCCTCTCTTAAATGCCTTTTCCAACAAGAATCCAATCAGATGGATATCCATATCAACTTAACTATCAAGTTAAATCTTAAAATTCTTTAAACGTCTTTAAAGGTTTTCTTTATAAAACTCTGATTCCTACGTTTTAACCATTGAAAACACTGTGGTTACTTACAAAAAGGCACTAAGATGCCTTTTATTACATAAATCCAAGCAGCTGGATACGCATTTCAATTTATTTGCGAAGTTTGTAATTAAACTTCTTTAGACGCCTTTAAAGGAGCTTTTCACGAAAACTCTGATTTCGTCGTTGAAATCCTCTAGAATACTGCAGGGTGTGGGTGTGGGTGTGCGAGTAGATGCGTTGAATGTACACCCACATCCACACCCATATCCACACCCACATCCACACCCACACCCATATCCACACCCATATCCACACCCACATCCACACCCACATCCACACCATAAATAGCATCTAATCATGTGAAACCGTTGAAAAAAGGGTTCGCGAGCTCATCTGACAAGTATGCACACACACACTCTGAAGATATATTATATGATTGTATGTTCTTTATTGGCAAAGCTCGATCATATTGCATCGATTTATCACGTTTTTTGTTTAATTGGAAAGAAATTTAGTTCATCAGCATGATGTTTTTTCTCAACAATGGATAGAATAAAACCTTAAAAGATTTTGATTCCTTTCCCGTAAGACTCAACACGTCATAGTACTTTTGTAATTCAATAGTTTAGGTGTAATTCGAAAGTTATCTATTATCGGGTATTTTGAATCTTTATTGAATTCTTTTCTGTTATACTTATAGCAAGCGTCAGTTGAAAATATTTCTGAATTAAATATGATGTAGGTATGTTCAATCGGTGCAAGATTAAATAAGTTTTAGTGAATTAAGAATAATACTACCAACATGTGACGTCATAGGTGCATGTGAGTTATTTCGATTTTCAATAATTTGCTTGACAAATGCCAATAGATTATTATGGAATTGAACTTCATGTAACATCAAAGCATAACGATGTTCGCTATTACTAACAAAGCCATCAACAGCGATCCAACCATTTTTAAAAGCTTCTTCTTCTTCCTTCGTTCGAGGTTTCGGACATAAACTCAAGCATTGGCAATAAGCTGTTTGCTCATCAACCGTTTCAAAATAAAGTGTACCATTAAAAATAAATAATTGAACCAACCATTGAAGCGATATAAAGAAAGGAACAATATCAATGGAATGTCGAATTAACGGAGGAATAATGAGTGTTGGTGTATTGACAAATATTGATTGAACTCGTTTGATACGTGGTAATAATAATCGTAATGTAGTAGTTGATGGGTTTTCAGTTTCTCCTTTGTGATAAAGAGAGTTTAAACGCGCTATCAACCAATTGGCTTCTAAAGCACTAAGTAAAATTAATTGTTGGTTACGATAGATAATAATCCATCGTGGGGGACGTAAAAATGATTCTAATGATTCTCCTTTAGTCTCAATTACACGTTGAAATTCAGTTGAAATCCAAAAATTTTCTTGCCAATGCTCGGCTTGACAATCATTGGCAAATGTTGTGCCAATGAAAGCATAAGGTAAACGACGAAATACACGAGGATATTGTGTTAGATTCATCATAATACTTTGCATATCATATAATTGTTTTATTTCTTCATGAAGTATAGGTTGACATGGTTTGACAGGTGGTGGGCGTTCAAGTTGACGTTCTTCTTCTAATTCTTGTTCTAACTCTCGTTGTTGTTCTTCATCCAATAGTTGTGATAAACGTTGTTTTGCTCCAGCATAATCTTCTAATCGTTCTAATACTGCATCTTTCATTTCTTTCCATATATCGTGAGAAGTTTGTTCATATCGATTATGATGAATCTCGACTAATGTTTGCATTGCTTTCGAAGCTCCATACATCTTTGTCAGTTCAATTACTTCAGGTTCTGAACATTCATTGGCTAAATCCTTCATCCACCCATCAGTAAATACTTGTTGATCATCATTCCAATTAATACGTTGAAATGCAGAAACTTTTCTTTGATAACTTAAACTTTGTGAAGCCCAATGATGTAAACCATCCCAAGTTGATTGTTGAGTATTTTCATAAACCCAACGAAGAATATCA